>JASAOO010003521.1:0-92300 GCA_030849075.1 Zelonia costaricensis
GGATGTGCACGGGCAGCGACCCGGGGGGGGGGAGGGAAGAGTGGAGGGGCAGAGGTGAGGGGGTGGTGGTGGTGGGTGGGGGAGGGGGAGGGGTAAAGCGAGCTACACGGCAAGGTCATCACATCCACTTGAGCATCTCAGTTTCGGCGGATGTCAGGAGCGTTGCGCTTCTGGGAAAGAGATAAGGGACAGGACAGGAGGCACACGCACAGACGCCCCCCCCCCCCCACACCTGCATCCTCCGTCCTCGGCACGGCGCCGCCCGTCCTCCGCTTCAGTCCCTCCACCGCCGTGTGGCAACGCGGGGAGTGGGGTTCGAAGTCGAGGAGGCGGCCCCACACGATGACGAAGGTACACACAAACACACAAACACACACACACAGACGTTGAACCTTCCATCATGAATGTGGTTTCACTTCTCTTCAAGCAAGAGACGGAACGAAGCGCAGCGGCCAGTGGACAGTGTCGATGTAGAGAGGGAGGAGGGGGGGGGGCAGCACGCACGCGACGAGGAGCCCCCGGCACGTGACTCCTTTGGGAAACAACAGCGAGCGAGGCGTCAGCAAGCGCCAAGGCGATCTAAGAGAGAAGAGAGAAGAAGCTGACAGTGCTGTGTGTGCGTGTGTTTGTGACTTGGTAGTAGACCAACGAGGACAAGTCGGATTTGTAGTAGTGGTACAGCTGCGACTGGCGCCCCCCTCCCCTCCCCTCCCGTGCTTCCCGTTCCTCCAACCTCCGCATCCGCAGAGTAGCGGGAGGCGGGCTTGGGGTCTGGAGGCGGCGTGGGAGGCACGGGAGGGGAGGGGAGGGGAGGGAGCGAGCACACTGGAGAGAAAGAAGTCAGTGGCAGCAAGGACACAGAGGCACACACACACAGACACACATTCAGACCAACACGAGAAAGAACCAGACTCCCGAGGACAAGCGGGGATACGCTGCAGAGCTCCTCTTATGCCCCCCCTTGCAGCCCGGCAGAGAGGAGGGGGTGGGGTGGGGTGGCGGGTAGCACGAATCGCGGGGATGAGAACAGATGCACGTGTCAGCCTCCATCAGCACACACACACGTGATAAGTCACACGAGGCGTAGCAGCTGACCGCCATCGCGGCACCGCATTCTTGCCGACTACCATCAGCATCCTCAACATCCGCGCACTACGGCGACTCCTCTGCGCGGCGGTACACCGGCTTCGGCCGCGCAAGCCGCTCGACGGTCGCCCGCTGCGCCTCGACCTCCGCCGGGGATGGGACGGGACGAACAACCAAGTACGGCCGGCGATGTTCATCGAGGTGCACCTCCTCCACCACCGTCCGCGAGGCGCCTGCGCGAGCTCGCCCGCCGCCGAAGCTGTCATCCTCGTCGTCGTCGCCGTCGTGGGCCGCTGCGTGACCGCCACCGGCCACGGGGATGCGGCGCCGCCGTGAGAGCGCCGGCTGACCCGGCAGCACGTCAAGGCCCTCCCGCTCCGGTGCCAGCGCCCACGGCGACTTGCGCGTCGGGTCGTGGGTGCGGATCGAAGAGTACAGGTGGAAGGGCAAACCTTCAGACACGCCGTTCACCGTCTTGACCGCCACGCCCTTCTCCGTCGTGGCGGCTGCGGCTGCGGCGGATGCCGGCGTCGACCTCCCTTCGCGTGGCGGCGAGCCGGTGGCGGAGCGGGCGCCGGTCATGTGCTTGAAGGAGATTCCAGGCACGTGCGGGCGGGCGCGCGACCCCGTGAAGCCGCGCGTGAAGTCGTCCGCCGGCAGCAACTCGCGCAGCGACAGCGAGGCCGCCTGGACGCTGCCAGGCCCACCACCACCACCGCCGACCCCAACCCCGTCCGACACGCGCGGCTTGAACTCACGGCGCAGGTCAATGACGGGGAGTGCATCCGCACCAGCACCCGCCGCCGCAACGTCGATGCCGCCTGGCGCCCCCCCGCCCGCCCGCACGCCGGTGGCGGTGACAGTGGTGGAGGCGAGGATTTCGTCGAGCCACTTGCTGCACGTGTGCGCCGTCGCGCTGCTCGCCGTCTCGCCGTGCTGCGCGTGAGGGTGGCTGCGACGCGCGATGGGGCTGAGCGCTGCGGCTGCGGCGTTGCCGCGCCGCTGTTGTGGGGTGCTGAGGCGGGCGATGGTGGCGCGGGTGAGGTGCACGGCCTCCTTAGTGCGGGACGGCGGGCGGTACGGGTCGGGGTTGGGGTTGTGTGATCGGTGCGGCGCGGCGGCAACCGCTGCGGACCTGCCCTTGCTGCTCGCGTTGCTGACGCGGCTGCGCGCGGACTGACTGCGCTGGGTCACGCGGGCGGAGCGCTGCGTGGCGGACGCGGATGGCGCCGCGGGAGACGGCGGCGGCGGCAACACAGGGGGTGGCGCGGAGGCTGCAGTACTATCTGGAATAAGCCTCGCCGGCTCCACCGCGCCGTGCAGGCTGCGTCGATGCTGCTGCTGGGCAAGCTGGTGGTAGCTCGCCACGCTGCCTGACCGACCCACCGACGGCGGCGCGGGCGGCGAGGCGGCGCTGACGGGGGAGTCGTAGAGAAGATCGAAGAAGCTGCTTCGTCGCAGCGCCGCAAGCCGATCCCGCGCCTCCGCGGCAGCAGGGCCAGCACCACTGCCTGCTTTCCGCTGTGATGGGAAGGTCCCTGCCACGGCCTCCGACGCGGTGCTCTGCTCTGCGGCCGCCTCGCAGCGTGGACTGGCCAAGAGAATCGGCTCCTGCACGGCAGCCGCCGCCGCCGCCGCCGCCGCGGCGCTCTCCGACTGTGACGACGCCACTGGCATCGATGCGGACGGGAACTGGAAGGCCTGTTGCGGGTGCGCGTGTTGCCGTGGCGAGGTCAGCCCGAGCGACGAGGTGGGCACGGAGGACGGGGGCCAGTTGGGGTCAAGGTCGGACGTCGGCGCGTCCCCACCACGACGACGCCCACCACCACCACCACCACCACCGCTGCCGCTGCCACCCCCGCCTGCAGCTGGATAGCGGTTGCCGGCGGCGCCGACACCACGCTTCGGCGAAAGCGCGCGCATGACTGGCAGCAGCGCCGCCACGGGGACGCAGTACGGGTGCTGCGAGTCCGCTATCGAAGACTCCGTGTCGTCCAGCGCGGCGGGTGCGGGTGGCTGTGAGGCCGCTGCCGCTGCACCGCGCCCAGAGCGGCCTGCCAGAGGAGATGCGTCATGACCGAACGGCTGGCGCTGCATCGCGCGGTAGTAGAAGGCCGCCGGTGAGGTCTCGAGACCCCCACCGCCCTCCCCACGCACACTAGACGCGCGTCGGCTGCCGCCGCTCTGCAGCAGCGCACTCGCCTGCAACTCCGCGACGACGGCGTTGTGGCGGGCATCGACCAGCGTCGACGTCTCCGGATCGCGGCGACTCGGCGACAGCGCGCGCGGCACTCCACCGGCTGTTGCCGCCTCGTCGCGCCACCCCAACCCTTCATATCGACCGCTCGGGGAAAGGTTCGACCGGTCGAGCGGCACAGCCCCGACCGACTGCGCCCGCGGCCGGCCCCGTGAACGGGTGTACGGGCTGCCGCCCACTCGGGCGTAGTGGCCGCCGCCGACGTTGATGTACCCCAGCGGGCGGCGCACCGGGGGTGGCGTCGCGAACGGCTCCGAGGCCCGCCGCGCGCCGGTGTAGCGCCACGGGATGCCAACGGTGGAGGCGGGCAGGGTGCTGCGCTGATGCCGCTGCTGCTGCTGCTGCTTGCGGCGGCTGCGCAGACCCCACGAGGCGGACCCCTCGTCCTCGTCACGGCCGTCATCGCCGCCGTCTCTGTCGCTGTCCTCCTCGTCTGCCCGCCGGGCGCCGCGCTCGTGCCGCCACGCGCTGGAGCGGCGGCGCTGCCGCCCCTGCCGCGCCTCCTCGGCGTCCAGGTCGGCGTTCGTGTCACGCAGGACCTTCACGAGCCGGTACAAGTCGCGGCTCGCCAGCTGCTCGGAGCCGCTGTCACTACGCTCGCCGTCGTCGCCGCTGTCCACCCCATCCACGTCGGCGTCCACCGCGGTGTTGCGGTGGCTGTCCGGATCGCGGTGGGAGCGCTGTGGCTGCCGCTTCGCGCCACGATTCGGGGAGGCGCTGATGCTGCCGCCAGTGCCCCGACGTGCGTGCGACTTCGCCGCGCCGCTCTGATCGCTGCTACTGTGGTGTTCGGGCGCCTCCTGCTCGTCTGACGTAAAGTGGTCCGCCGCCGCCCTGCGACTGCGCGAACGTGTGGATGCCGACCCTGGCGAGCTCTGTTGCCGCCGCCGTGATGGCGCCCCATCTCCACGAGCATCCTCACCATCGTCGTCGCCGCGCTGACGTGCGTGAGAGTGCGGCTGTTGCGGGTGAGGCTTAGGGCTACGCACGACGCCGTTGCGGCCCATGCGATCGTCGGAGGGGATGTCCGACGGCGTGGGCGACGAGGTGGTGCTGTGGCTGCCGCGCTCGTTGCTGGAGGGCTTCTGCGTGGCGTCCTCCTCCTGCGGCGAGAGCGGGTCTGCCCCAGCCGCACTCGACGCCGCAGGCCGCGCGTGCAGCGGCCGCTGCTGCTGCTGCTGCTGCTTCTCCTTGGGCGCCGTGTCGGCGCCACTCTGCGAGTGGGCAGCGCGGGTCGTCTTCGCCTTCGCCGCCGACTCCGCATCACGTCGCTTCGCCGCGGCGGCCGCGGCACGTGCGGCTGCCGTCGCTGTCTGCCGCACCGGTGCGGGGGCGGTGCGACTCGATCGCGTCGCGGCATCACCGCCCGTGCTGGCACGACGCGCCGACGCAGAGCGCGGCGATGCCGCCGCCGCCGCACTTGCGGAGGGGTCGCTCTCCTGTCCACGCGCGCGGGGGTCGGGCAGAGTGTGCAGCGGTGGCGACATCGACGGCGGCTCGAGCGCTGTGCTCTCCTTCGCGCGGTCCCCGTGCGCGCTGCGGTCGCCCGCTGCGGGGCTGTTGCGCCGCTCCACCGTGCTGGACAGCGCATCGGCGTCGACCTCCTCGTCCTCGGTCGCCTCCGCGCCGCCCTCGCGGTCGTCGTCGGAGGGGGACAGGCGAAGGTGGTCAGACGCCGCCGCTGCCCCGCTGTGCGTCCCCGCGTCGCTGTCTTCCGAACTTTCGCCGAAGTGCCGCCGCCCACGCCCTGGCGAGCGTACGCCCGCCTCCGGCAGCGCCTCCCCCTTCAGCACCGTCGAGCTGGGCACCCGCACGGCGTTGCCGCCGACGCCGGCAACGCCGTGCGGCTGCGACATGATGCTCGCACCGGGCTGCGCGGACGGCGGCGACGTGTCCGCCGGGCTCGACTGTGATGCCCCCGGGTGCGGCGGCGGCCCGGCCATGCGCTTCACCATGCGTGGCCCCGCCGGGGACGGTGGGTACTGCGGCTGCTGCTGCTGCTGCTGTTGCGGCAGTGACGACGGCATCAGCGCCGGACCGGGTGGGGACAGGAGCGTGATGCTGCTGGACTGGCTGTCAGGGCCGCTCGTACGCGGGCCCGCCGCGGCACTGCCAGAGCGACTTCGAGCTGCCGACCCGCCCCCCGCCCCCGCGGCGCCGGTGGCAATGTTGGGCACCATGATCATTTTCTTCGCGCCTCCCATCATCATAGTCCCCGGCGGATGCGGACCTTGTTGCTGTTGCTGCGGCTGCGGCTGCGGCGGCTGCATCGACGGTGGTGGTGGCCCGCCCTTCACGAGGACCTTGCCCGGTGGGAACGCGTTGGGTGGGTGGGGACCGGGCCCTGCGGCCGCACCACCAACGCTGCCCGAGCGGGCCGGCTGCGGCACCGTCATCATCACCTTCTGGACGCCGCCCGTCATGGGTGCGCGCTGTGCGTTGGGCTGGGACCGGAGGGGCTGCGGCGCCGTGGGAGAGGGCAGCGGTCCGTGCTGGCTCACGGACGCCGATGCGCTCGCGTTGGGGCCGCGCAGAGCCGGCCCTGGCGGAGAGGGCATGCGCGATTGCGGCGGCTGATGTTGTAGCACAGGGTGCGGGGGCCCTTGTTGTGCGCTTGCGTCGGCCTGCGGTGGAGGGCCGCGGTTGTTGCGATCATCGTCCGAGTCGCTGCCGATCTTCAGGAAGTTCATGGCACTGCTGAAGCCGCGTCCCAAGGCGCTCTTGTGGCGCTTGTGCTCTGCCTGCCGCTGCTGCTGCTGCTGTGGAGGTGGGGACGAGGACGCAGCCGGTGGTGGTGATGCTTGTGGTCGTGGTTGTCCCGGCGCAGGCCCGGTTGCGGGGCGCATCGACATCGAGGACGACCCGTCGGGCTCGGCGGAGTTGCGCCGCGGCATCGCGTGCGGCGGCGAGGGCCCGCGACTTGGCCCCGCGGTGCCCGGCCCTGCACCGACAGTGGGTGGCGGCTGCGGCATCATGATCATCTTCTTCGCCCCGGGCGTCCCCATCGGCATACCAGGCGGCTGCGGTGGCCCACCCATCGGCAGCTTCGTGCCAGGCGGCACCATGATCTTCTTTCCATTCACAACGGCGAACTGCGGCGGGTGCGCCTGCGTGGGCGGGTGCTGCTGCTGCTGCTGCTGTGGCTGCGACATCGACGCGGCGGGGGAGCCCGAGCGACTTGGCTGCGGGTTTAGTGTCTTCGGGCCACGCTGCGGGCCCGCAGAGCCGGGGCCCCCAGGCGGAGACGTCAAGCGCTGCTGCTGCTGCATCGGCGGCGGCATCGGCATCGGCATCGGCATCGGCATCGGCATCGGCATCGTCTTCGCGCCCGGCGTCCCGGCCGGCATCCCCAGTGGCGCCTTTCCGCGGAAAGCGGGCGGCGGGACGCCCCCTCCCGCAGGGCCCCCACCGCCGCGGACGGCGCCCATCGACATGGCGGCACCGCCACCGCCCGGGCCGCCAAAGCCACCGTTCATGGGGACCTTGACCACATGCGCACCGGGCGGCATCGCCATCCCGCGGCCACGCACGGGGCCGGCGCCGCCCGGCGCGGCACCTGCCGGACCCCCGCCGCGCATCCCGGGCGGGTACATGCTGCTCGGTGCCCCACCGCGCATCGACCCCGGTGGCGGACCACCACCACCACCGCGAGTGGCCATGGCGCAGCTGCGTCACGCGCTCGTGAAGGAGAGGGGAGGGGGGAGCCACGCAAGGCAAGGAAGCAGCGACACGGAAGCTCACAGACACGCACAGCCAAGACGACTGTGTGACGTGACGCGTTCGCTTCGTGGGCGTCTCACCAAAGGTGTGCGTATGTATGCGTGGATGGGGTCAGTAGGAGATGGCGAGGTGGACCGAGGAGGATGCGGGGGGGAGGGGCAAGAGAGCCACGGGCCCTCAGCTCCGTCGTCAAGCCGCTCCTTCTTCGCACTCTCGCAGACCCTCGAACACGGATTGGGGGGGGGGGCAAACTTGCCTTGGTGAGCGTGGGCNGGGGAGGGGGGAGCCACGCAAGGCAAGGAAGCAGCGACACGGAAGCTCACAGACACGCACAGCCAAGGCGACTGTGTGACGTGACGCGTTCGCTCCGTGGGCGTCTCACCAAAGGTGTGCGTGTGTATGCGTGGATGGCGTCAGGAGGAGATGGCGAGGGGGACCGGGGAGGATGGGGGGGGGGGGGAAGGGGAGGGGCAAGAGAGCCACGGGCCCTCAGCTCCGTCGTCAAGCCGCTCCTTCTTCGCACTCTCGCAGACCTTCGAACACGGATTTGGGGGGGGGGGGCAAACTTGCCTTGGTGTGCGTGGGCGTGTGCGTGACTGTGTGTGTGTGTGCGACCGCCGGCTCTATCTAAGTCCGCCAAACGCGTGTATCTACGGTGATGTGCACACACCACGACACACCAAAGACGCACACGGACGCAAGTGTGTGTGTGTGTGTGTGTGTGTGTATGTGTGGGCGTGCGCGCGCGACAGGTACGAACACCCCTCACTCTACCGCTCTTGGCGTCCCTTCGTCTGTGGACGCTTCGTTCGGTCTCGTCGCGCTGTGCCGCGGCGAAGGGGGGGTGGGGGCGGGGGTGGGGGGAGGGGGGAGCCGCTTGACGTCAGTTCCCTCCCCCTTATTGGCTCTCGCAGGCTGTATGTGTGTGAGGCCTTGGCGAGGCAGTTCTGTGACTGATGTTCGAAGTGGGCCACACAGGCGCGCATAGGTGTGCGTGTGTGTGTGTGTGTGTTGATGGGTTGTCGGGTAAGTGGTGGAGAGCCGGCGTGGAGTGGAGTCCTCGATGATAGAGAGAGCGAGCGAGGCCGTAGGAGGGATGCGTGTTGCGGTACAGCCCACTACGCCGTTGCTGGGGCTGTGGCGCTCCTCCGTAGAAGAGGAGTCATGGCGTCGAGGGGCTGGTGAGTAGAGGGGGTGGGGGGAGGGCCACGCGACGAGCCTCACCCACCGTTGCGCGCCTCGACACCGCTGGAAGCGTAAGCGTGTCTGTGCGGGCGGCGGGGGAGGGAGGGGGGGGGGCAGCTTTGGAGTTGACCTTCGCCGTGTCGGCGGATGTGCGGAACAGCAGGCGATTTTGGCGGATGCCGCACAACGAAGACAAGACGAAGCGAAGACGAGTTGCGTGTGGCCGGCGCGCTGATGGCGTCCATCACCACAACTCCTACCGCCATCATCCAGATAGACACACACACACAGCGCACGTATGCGCAGGGAACGGCTACGCAAGTGGCACTGCCGCCACCACACATACATACACACACGCACACGAGCTCTATGGAACGCTGACTAGCTTTCTATGACAAGCACACGCCCACCCCCTGCACCGTCGCGCGCACGAGCCCGTGCAGTGGTGCTGTCGGTGCCGTGGCGACGCATCCCGCGCCTTCTTGCGCCCCATCGTCTCTCTTAGCCTCTCGATCAAGCCGAGGCTGACTTGGCCTCCTGCGTGGGGTACCCCACCGACGCCAGCTTCCGCAGCGTGTCCGCGGCACTCGGCCGACGCGGTGGCTGCGCGCGGGCGGCCGACGCCGATGCGGGCAGCGCCGTGGAAGGCGGCGGCAGCGTGTCACGGAAGTACGTCCCGGGCCCGGGGTTGTTGTTGAGCTCCAGGTCGGGTCGCTCGCCGACCCCAAACGTGGTGGCGCGCTGCTGCCCGAGGCCGCCGTGTTCGCCGCGGAAGTACGTGCCAGGGCCGGGATTGTCGTTGCACACGGGTGACGCTCGCTCGCCTCGCCCGAAGCCGGCGCCGCGGCTCGGGTCGGCGGGGCGGTCGCGGTAGTACGCTCCCGGCCCCGGGTACGCGTTCAGCTCCGGCCCCGGCCGCTCCGCCTGCGCAAACGTGGGCCCCGCGAGGCCCGCGGCCTGGCCCAGCGCGGTGGTGTGGTACGCACCAGGGCCCGGCGTGCCCGCCCCGTGCACCGCGCCCATACGCGCGCCGAGACCGAAGCTCGGCGCGTAGGCGTCGCTGGGGACGCTGGCGCGGTCGTACGCACCCGGGCCGGGGGTGTCGCCGCGGTGTGCCGCCGGGTGCGGCCGCTGCACCGCGAGGCCGAACGTGGACACTCCGCTTCTAAGCACGCTGAACCCGTGGAGGGCGGCGTCGTAGGCGTACGCGCCGGGCCCGGGGTTGGTGTGGAGCACCGGCGAGGGCCGCGCGGCGAGGCCGAAGCTGGCGCCACCGCCCCGCCCCGGAGCGTCCGCCCCTCCGATCCAGCCCACGTCGTAGGTGCCGGGGCCTGGGTTCGTGTTGAGCAGGACGTCGGGCCGCGTCGCGGCGCCGAACGTGGTCGCTGCGGCTGCGGCCGCGGCCCGGCCCACATCCAACCCGCCCAGGTTGTAGCTCCCCGGCCCGGGGATGTCGTTGGGGTCTGCCAGCGACGGGCGCAGAGCCGTCCCGAAGCGGACACCCGCGACGGCTGCTCCCGATGCGGTGCCGCCTGAGATGTCGTACGCGCCGGGGCCCGGCGTGGTGCTCGAGCCCCGCTCCAGCGACTCCATCCGCGCCGCTGTTCCGAACCGCGTGCCGGCTGCGGCCGTGACGTGGGTGTCGTACGTACCCGGGCCCGGCACGTCCCGCAGCCCACCCACGGCGGGCCGCTCCGCCAGCCCGAACGCTGCGGAGGGCCCTGGCTGCACGGCGGCGAAGCGCATCGCCGCGGCATCCACCGGGCTGTAGGCGCCCGGCCCGACGAGGGCGGAGGCGTCAGCGTCACCACTCCGCAGCGGAGGCCGCGCCCCGCGCGGGATCGTGAAGCTCGGCGCGTGGGCACCCTGCGTCGCCGCCGCGGCAGCAGCGCTGATGTCGTACGCGCCGGGGCCGGGGAGCTGCTCGCGCTGCGCGTCGGTGCCACCCATTGCACGCGGCGCCTGGGGGAACGTGGCGGCTGCGTGGCTAGGCGGGGGAGGGGGCAGGTCGTACGCACCCGGCCCGATGCCGGCACCCGCAGCGGTCGCGCTGCCGTCCGCCGCACTCCCGGACGGTGGCATGCGCGGGGCCGTGCCGAAGCGGTGCGCCGCTGCCGAAGTCGCGGCCCCTGCGCCGGTGACGTCGTAGGCCCCGGGCCCCGGCCCCTCGGCCACCCCCACCGCACCAGCGGACGCCCGCCTCTGCATCGTGAAGCCGCCCGGCACCCGCGCCACCTGCGATGCGAGAAACGCCGCGGCGGCGTCGTACGCCCCGGGACCGGGCTGCCGTTGCTGCTGCGCCTCCTGCAGCGCCGCCGGCGCACGCGGCGTGGGCGCTGTCCCGAAGCTTGACGCGGGCGCGGCGGGGTGGGTGGCTGCGCTCGCGGCGGCAATGTCGTACGCACCCGGCCCCGGCGTCTCCCCCGCTGTCCCCGCCGGCTCCGGGTGCCGGCCCAGCAGCAGCGCGGCCCGTGCGTGGCTCTGCACCTCCACGGGGTACGCGTAGCTGCCGGGGCCGGGGTACGACGCGTCAGGCGCCGATGTCGTTGCCTGTGCCGCGGCCTGCCGCTGCGCTGCCCCTGACATGGCCATGCGGTGCGCTGGCGCGCGTGGGTGGACGAGGGCGTCGGCCGTGTCGACGCAGTAGCTGCCAGGGCCGACATCACTGGCGTACCCTGCGGCGATGGCGGCGGCGCTGGGGTCCGTCAGCCGCGGGGCCGACCCGAAGCGCAGTGCCCCACTCGAGGGCGCGGCCAGGCGTGGGTCGTACGAGCCGGGCCCCACCCCGCCCGCGCCCCCCTCCACTGCCGCGTCGCCGCCGTCCACGAGACGCGGAGCGTTGGCGAAGGTCGGGCCCGCTGGGGTCGCTGGCACGGTGGAGGAGGCGTGCAGGTTGGGCGAGTACGCACCGGGGCCGGGCACCACCGCCGCCGCCACATCCGCCAGACCGGCCACGCCGGTGCCGAAGCGCGCGGCGGGCACCCCGCGCCGCACCAGCGCCTCAGTGACGTCGTACGCGCCCGGCCCAGGCGTTGGGTCTGCTGACGTCGTGGCATTCGCCGACGTGCCTGTTGTCGCCGCGGCGTGCGGAATGGAGACGCCACCGTGCAGGGGTGGCGGCGGCGGCACCGCGTACGCACCCGGGCCCGGCGTTGTCGACGCAACTCCAGTGACGCCGGCGTCGGCCGGGCCGCCCGCCTGGCGCGCGGCCGTGCCGAAGCCCCAGCTGGGACCGCCCGGGAAGGCTGGGGGCACCTGGTATGCACCCGGCCCTGGCGAGCAACTCGCACCATCTCCACCCCCTCCGCCGCCGCCCTCGCCCCCATCCGGCATCGCGTGATCGGCGCTGGGGTGCCCCGGTGCCGTGGCGAACGCAGCGGCCGCAGTGCGCGGCAGGGTTGCCCGGTACGCCGCCTCCAGGCTGTAGGCGCCCGGGCCCGGCGATGCCGCATCCACAAGTGCAGCAGCTGCAGCGGTATCCGCGGCACCCTGCCCGGCGCGCGGGAAGGTGAAGGCCGCAGGCGTCGCCCACTGTGAACTGCGCGCCAGGCCGGTCGCGATGTCGTACGCACCGGGCCCCACCCTCGCCGCCGCACCGGCGCCAGCCGCCTCGGCCTCTGGTGACGCGTCGTGTGGTGCACGCGGCGCGGTGCCGAAGCGGTGGGACGGCACGGCGGGTCGGGTGGCGCTGTCGCTGGGTTCGTAGAGACCCGGTCCAGGGCCGTCACCGCCCGCCGCACCGGCCCCACCTGCGCCGGCCGCTCCGTCGTGTGTGAAGCGCGGCGCCGAGCCGAAGTGGGCCGCTCGCACGCCGTACGCGGTGCCATCCGCCGTGTCGTCCATCACGTAGGCGCCGGGACCCGGCGTGTGGCTGCTACTGCTGTGGTGGTGGCCGGACTCGCCGCGCGTGATGTCGGCTCGCGCGAAGCTGACGGACGGGACGGTAGGGTGCGTCATGCCTGTGTTGGGCTCGTACGCGCCGGGCCCGGGCCCGCTGGCGGCAGCGGCGCCAGCCGCGTTGCTGTGCATCTCCTCACCGAGCATGCGTGGCGCGGTGGCGAAGCGGGCTGCGTGCGACGCCGCGGTGGTGCTGAGCCACTCCAGCCCAACCTCTGGCATGTACGCGCCGGGACCCGGTCCTGCGGACAGCTGCGTCCCACTGTTGCCTTCACCTCCTGCTGCAGCTACGCCCGCTGCGAGTCGTGGCGCCGTGCCAAAGGTTGGCCCGCCGTATCCGCCAACGCCGGGCGATGCCGCCGCACCCACCACCTGGCCGTCGCGCGTCCGGTCCACCTCGTACGCACCGGGGCCCGGGCCACCACCAGCCCCAGCTCCAGCCGCGCCGCCAACATCTCCGTTGAGTCCAACACGCGGTGCCGTGCCGAAGGTGTGCGCTGGCGTGGCGTACACCACATCTGTGGGGTACTGCGGGTCGTACTGCCCGGGGCCGACCCCCGCACCACCAGCGCCGCCGCCTCCACCGCGATCCGTCGGCGCACGCCCGAGCACGACACGCGGCGCCATCGCCTCCACCTGTGTGTACTGCAGGCTGTACGCACCGGGCCCGGGGATGTCGCGCTGGGTCGTCGTATCGGCTCCGGCATCGTGCGCGGCAGCGGTGCCCATGACAGCGCTCCGGGTCGGCGGGCTGAGGTCTACGACCTCGTACGTCCCAGGGCCGACCCCCTCGCCGTCTCGCGGCCCACCTGCAGCGAAGCGCGGGGCGCGGGCGATGCTGTAGGACGGCGCAAGCGGGCCTTCGGGGTAGCGCGGGTCGTAGCTGCCAGGGCCCACCACCCCCGAGAAACTCCTGCCCATGCCCATCCCAGCCTCGATCAGCGCCCCGGCGGCGTTGCTGCTGCTGTTGTAGGAGAAGTAGTGACCATCGCCGCCCACCACATCGGCGAAGCGAGGCGCTGTGCTGAAGGCGACCCCACCCGCGGGCGACGGCGCCCCCCACGGACCTTGAGCACCGACCTCGTATGCACCAGGGCCGGGCACGTCCTCCGACCTGCCCGGCGCGTCGGCGAAGCGCTGACTCGTCCGTGCCAGCGAGAAGCTGCGTGGCGCGGCGGCGCGGGGGTCGACCGGGTCGTAGAGCCCCGGGCCTGGTCCCTCCCCAGCCGCGGCGGCGGCGGTGACCGAGTCCCCATCCGCGCCCCCCGCAGCGGTGGGCGCCGTCGGCATGACCGCGGCCCTCCCGGCCGGCAGTGCCGGGAGGGAGTAGCTGCCGGGCCCCACCCCGGCGTCCTCGCTGCACGGCACGGCGAGCAGGCCGCGCGGCGCCCTCCCGATGATGGCGCTGGGCCGGCTCGCGAGCGTCGCCGCTACATCGACGTCGTACGCGCCAGGACCGGGCGTCGTACCCCGCTGCTGGAAACTTTCAGCGCTGTCCTCGTCCACCACCCGCTCCCACGGGAAGCGCGGGGCGGTGCTGCCCAGAATCGCGGTCGGCGCCGACGCGGGCAGCACCGGCAGCGTGTACGCGCCAGGACCCGGCCCGGCCCCGTCCGCCTCGTCCCTCAGCGCCGCGCTCTCCGCCGCCCCGGCACGCGGCACGACGCCGCCCTTCACGCGCGGCCGCACGAGCGCCAAGCCGCTCTCCTCATCATACGCGCTGGGGCCCGTGCGCAGCTCCTCCGCCACCCCATCGGCACCGGCGGCACCCGCATACATGCTCGAGTCCGCCGGCTGCGGGAAGCGCGGCGCCGTGCCGAGCAGCACGCCCCTTGGGACCGGCTGCAGCGCGCGGTACGCGGCCGCAGTGTCGTACGCACCTGGACCCGGCGCCCACCCCTCCGTCGACGCGTCCGCTGCCGCCGACGAAGCCGTGTCAGCCGCACGTGCTGCGGCACGCACGGCGGTGCCGAAGGACCACTGCGGGCTGCGCCGCAGCTGGGCTGCCTCACCGCGGTGCACGTCGTACGTCCCAGGACCGGGTGCCAGCAGGCCGCCGTCGCCGTACAGGAACGGCGACGGCCAAGCGAAGAGCGGCAGCGTGGCTGCTGCATCGTACAGCGGGTCGGCTGCCTCGGCGCTCGAGGTTGCAAGAGAGCGCAGCGGCCCACGCGGTCCGCGGTCGCGGGGGCGGAAGGCCATGTGCGCCGCCGGGGCCCGCCGCTGCACCCACCGCAGGCCGCTCGCTGTCTCGTACGAGGCCGGGCCCGGCCGCCCCCGCGGCACGCCCGCACCGCCGCCGTCCTCGTCGTCCCCCGCGTCGTCTGCCGGCGCTGACGGGAAGCGCTGGCTCGTGAGGCGCAGCGCGACGCCACTTCCCACGCCCCGCCACCCGCCGCTCCCATCCCCACCAGGGGCACCACCGCGCAGTGCCGCAGCGTCCGCGTCGTCCACCGGCTGCCCCACCACCCGCCGATCCCGCGTCGCCAGGGACGGGTGGGCGACGAAGGCCGCGGTGGAGGTGCCGATGAACGCGCCACCAGCCCAGTCCCGCCACGGCAGCACCAGTGACGCACGCAGTGCCGCCGCCGTGGCCGCGGCTCGCGCACCCGGCGGCCCGGCATCGCCCGCGGGTGCTGCAGCGGGATCGGCGTTGAGGGGAGCGGCGGCCTCGGCCGTGGGCGGCGCGCCGGTGAAGTGCGCGCCGTCGGCGGACTTGGGGAAGCGGAAGCCTTGCCGCGCCGTGCCCGGCGCCTTGCTCTGGTCCACTCGGTCGCCGTCGACGAAGTTGTACGCACCGGGCCCGGGCACCGCGGCGGCCCGCCGCGCCCACGCCGCCGCCCGCACGTAGGCGTCCCCGTACTGCAGCTGGAGCTGCCGCGCCGACGTGCTGGCGAAGGCAACACCATGGCCGATGAGGGTCTTGACCCCTGCCGATGCCCCTGGCTCGCCGGCGCCGTCGGCGGGAGGGGAGGCAGCCTCCGCGTCTGCGCGTGCCTCGCCGTCCCCCGCCTCGACACCCTCTGCGCCGCCAGCCTTCTCGGCCACCGTGATGGCCGTCACCACGACGGCCCGCCGCTCCTCCTCCTCATGCTTGTACATGTCGTAGGCACCGGGGCCCGGGGTGGTGGCGCGGACGGGGGGCATGCGCGGCGCCCTCGCCATCGCGGCCCCTCGCGGCCCGCGCGCGGCGGAGCTCACGGCGAAGGCCTCATCGACGTGGTACGCACCCGGTCCCGGCACCCCTCGTCGTGGACGCATCCGCGGCCGCGAGAGGGCCCGCAGTGGACTCGCCGTCGTCGTCATCGTTGTCGCCGGGTGCGCCTGCCGCGGCGACGGGGCGGCATCGTCCGCGTCATCCGCGTCCCCTCGCTTGGGCCCTGCGCTTCCGCCGACGGCCCCCGCCACGAGCGGCACCTCTGCCACCACGTCGTCAATCGCAGCCTCTGCTGCCGCCGCCGCCCCATCCGCTGCTCCGCTGAGGGCTGCGTCGCCTTCGTGCGTGACTTCAGCTGCCGCGGGGCCGTCCGCCGCCGCCGGCACCGGCGCCGGCGGCGGCGGTGGAGACGCGTGCGGTTGTTCTGCGGGGGGATGTGCGTCCGCGGATGACGGGGGCGGCGCCGGCGCATCGCGCGCTGCGTCCATGAGCAGCTCCATGTACGTCCGCCGCTTGCACGACCCGATCGTGGCGGCGCGGGCACGCGGCAGCGTGACCTCCGCGTCGGCCAAGGCGCTGCGGGGCTGCCGTGCGAGCTGCCCACGTCCCGACGCACGGCCGGCATCGCCACGGCGACGGCCACGCAACCCTGTCGACTTCACCGATGATGACAATGGGGATGACGACGATGAACGTGAAGACGACACGAGGCTGCTGTCGCTGGATGGCGCCAGCATCACCTCCGCGTACAGTGCCTCGTGTGTCTGGTAGGGGCACGACGCGGCGTGGGCGGCCGGGTTGACCGCCATGGGGAGGTCGGGGAAGTCAGACCAGTAGCAGGCGCACGTGCGAGCGGCCACCTCGCGCAGCACGACCTCCCCGCCGCGGGCAGTTGCCTCTCGTCTGGATTTTCTTGTTGCGACTGTTGTGGAGGACACCACGGCCGTGGCCGGGTGCGGCGCGTGCGCTTCGTCGTCGTCGCCGTCCCGCCTCGCTGCGCGCGCGGTGCCGCGCTTGTGGGTGTGGCGACCGTGGCGGGTGCGGCTCGACGTGCGCCTTGATGCAGGACGCACCTCCTGCCGCGGCGACGACGGGCGTGAAGCGGGAGAGGAGGAGGGGGTGGTGGGTGACGCGGTGGGCGACGGCTGGCCGGGCCAGCGCAGGCGCACCGTCTCTTGCGCCCTCGCACCGTCGCGGAAGACTGCACCGCGGTGGTGGACGTGCTGCACCACGCGCACGTCCGAGCTGGGCGATGCAGACCTCAGGGCGCGACGCCGCTGCTGCTGCTGCTGCTGCTGCTGCTGCACGTTTGCCTGACACGGGCGACCTGTGCAGTGACAAGAGTCGCAGCGGTGGCAGCAGTGCGGGCAGCGGTACGCAGCGGCACGGCGGCCTCGGCGCTGCGCGTCGTGCAGAACTGCGCCATCGTGCGAGGTGTTGAGGGAGGACGCGGAGGTCGAGGCCGCCCCGGCCCCACGATCGCCGTCCCTCGTCGGGCTGCCGGTGATGGCAGAGGAGTCGGTGCTGGTCATGATCGGCGACACCACCATCACCGCCGATGTGGCCCTGCGTGCGCTCGATGAGCCAGCGAACGCAGACTTCGCCGGCACCGTGTCGTGCGATACGGGGGCAGTTGTGTGACCCGGGCATAGACACGCCGAACGTGCAGCACGGTCGTACCCTCTCTTGCGAGCCTCCCCCTCCTCCTCGTTCGGGTAGGACTCGACAGCGTAGGTATCGAAGTCGATATCGGGCACACGGATCGCCCTTGCGCTGACTGCGACGGAGACACGATCGGTGCGCCGCGGCTGGGCGTCTGCGAGTTGCGATGACGGCGCACCGCGGCGGCCTTCATCCTGCATGGAGGCGTAGAGTCGCTGGAAGGAGCGCTGCAGTGCCTTGACGCCCAGGGCGTGGTCAGCGGAGCCGCCGCCGCTGCCCTCTACACGCGACGCACTCGCAGACCGGCGACCGCTGGTGTACGTGATGGTGGAAGGACGTGTTAAGGGGGCCGCCCTGGGGGCCGTGGGAATCCCTGCATCGCGCCAGACCTGGCCACTGACGCCGCCACCGCTGCTGGCAGCGGAGGTCGCCTGCGTGTCACGGCGCAGCGTGGTTGCGGCAGAGCGTTGCTGCTGCTGCTGCTGCTGCTCGTACTGCCGTACTGCGTGCGCGCGGCTGACGCTACCCATGCTCGGCGCCTGCAGAAAGTCGTAGTCGTAAGTATCCGCCGTGGGGTCGCGTGGGATGTGGCCGGTGCGTGCGGCGGCGGCGGCAGCGCGGCGTGGTGGCCGGGTGTGGTGGGACACCTCCACCCTCGTATGGGCGGCGAGGTACGGCGGGGTGCGCGCAGACGCGGTCGCCGCAGCTGCTTCGCGGCTGATCATCCCGTTCGTCTCCAGCGCGATCTCGCGCAGGTACTCCGCGTAGGACGACGACATGGACGCCATTCAGCGTGGCAGCTGCCTTGTCTATGTGTGTGTGTGTGTTTGTGTTCGTGTATGTGTCTATGTGTGTGTGTTTGTTCGTTTGAACGGCGCTTTTATGAATGTGACGCGTGGCAGTGCGTCGCGATGCCGTTGACGGGGGAGGGGTGGGGTGGGGGACTGGAAGCTGCTGTCTGTGCTCCGCCAACGCGGACACACACACACACACACACACACACACACGCACGCACGTGCGTCGGTGGTGCGCTTGCAGCCGAGCGCTTCTCCCCTGCCTCTCTGCGCGTATGCGAGCGCGGGAGTAGACGGGTGGAAGGGCGTTCGTGCGTTGGGGAGGTGCCCTAAACACAGCCGGCCCCCCTTCGTCTTGTCTTTGCGTCTGGGAATGTGAGCTCGATGTGTGTTGATGGACGTGTTTCTCTGTGTGTGTGTGTGCGGCTGCGCGTCGATCCGCTGGTCTGTGTGTCTTCAATCGCAAAGGAGAAGAAAAGAACACGGCGACAGCGGCGGCCTGCAGAGAGAGCAAGCGAGCGAGCGAGCGAGAGCGATCAGGAGGCAAAGGGGGGGGGGAGGAAGTGATGGTGGTTGATGTGGTGGTGGTGGTGGTGCAGGAGCAGCAACTTTGGTCCAGCGCACGCACACACGCGTCCTGTTTTCAGTTTTCCTTTCCAGCAATGCACATCGTGCAGGCCGGTTTGAGAGAAAGCCTACACACCAACACACAGCAGAGCGCACCGAGCGACTCACATAACCGCTGCTCACCACCACTGTGTGCGTGCACGTGTTTGCCAGAGCGCGACGCTGGAGTCGCGCCGGCGCGTCCGACATCGGGGGAACCGACGGCAAGAGCGTGTCTTGCTCGAAGTGGCGAGGACGGGGAGGTGGAGGGGGGGGGGGGTGGGGGCTAACGGTGGGGCAGTTGCTGGACTTAGTGCCGTTTCGACAATTACACACTCACACACACACGTTTGAACACAGAATTCATGATTTAGAAGAGAACACACACACACACTCAGAGAGAGAGAGAGCTGCGTCAAGCCGCGCTTCGCAACGTGGTGGCCTCGGCGGCTTGGTGGTGATGGTATACGCAACAACACACTCCATAGGCTGAGGGCGGGGACGGGGGGAAGAAGATGGACGGGCGAGGTCAGGGGCTGAGAGGCATCGTGGGTGTCCGCCCCCCCCCAACGCGACCAAACACGCACACGCACCGACACGCAAGTGGGACGTCGGGCTGATCCACATTCATTTCCACCTGCCCCCCCTCTCCTTCTCGATCAGCGATGCGTGAGCGCCACTCATCACGTGTGTGTGTGTGTGTGTGTGGGAGCGGTAGGGAAACCAAGGGAGCGACAAGGGGGTCTACGAGACGACCGGGGACACCACCACGATCGATGATGAAGTCTACACACACACACACACACACAGACCCCCCCTTCCCTACCTCCCCGCGCAGCCGCCCGCACATCAGGGGTGCGGCACACGCCAGCCGATGGACGGCGGGGCGGGGCAACGAAGAGAAAGGAAAGTGAAGGCAAACGAGGAGGCAGTGGGGGCAGCAGTGGTCGAGGGAGGGGGGGGGGTGAGGGATGGGATGAGGCTGCGGTGCGCGGGAGGTGCCGTCAGAGCGGCGCGCACCGAGGTAGTCGACACTGTGTGTGTGTGTCCATCGCAGCCTTCCTTGCCCTCCGAGGCCCCCCCTCTCACTCCACTCGATCCCGCTCTTACAGCCCCTTGTTGAACTCCACGTCGGTGATGGGGTGGCCGTTGACGTTGGTCTGCCCCTGGAACGCAGGCTCGAGCCAGCGCACGGGCACGACGGTCTTCTGCGGAAACACCGCAATACTCATGGGCAGGGCCACGCACAGCACGCTCACGAGGGTCAACACGTTCACCGGCAGGTACAGCTGCGCGCGGCGCTGCGCGAAGAAGCGGACACCCTTGGTAGGGTGGAACAGGAAGTTCATGAACACGGGCGGCAGTAGCATCAGCGGCACCGGGATCATCACCCGACTCAGCGCCACCTGCGCGACGGCGAGCCGCCCGGCCACGGCGGACGGCGCGCCACCGTTCACGTCCTTCCCCGTCTCCGGGTCCTGCACCGCGATGCCACGCACCACATCGCGGAAGCGGATGACACCGAGGTTGGCGATATTCGCGCACGCCACGGCTGTATACGGGATGAGCAGCCGCATCAACTGCGCGGCAGACGAGGTCGACGACGCCGTTGCGGCGGCCACCTTACTCAGCTGGTATGACGTTCCACACGCCGTGCACGTCGCGACCACGTACCCCATCGCGAGCTCGTGCAGCGGCAGCCCGTCCTTGCCGCTGCCGTTGCAGTAGTTGAAGCCAACGTTGTAGGTTTGATTCGAGAACTGCCAGAACATCGACCGGGCCGGGGTCTGCTGCGACGGCGCCAGCATCCCGCAGAGGTTGATGAAGTTCATGGGCACGAAGGCGGAGAAGCGGAAGGGCATGAGGATGGGCTTGTGCGACTCGGGGTGCACAATGCACTGCACGCGCTGCCGCGCGTCGAGGTACTCGGCCACCCTCACGGCCGTCCAGCCGTCCTCGCGGCGGTCAACGCGGTCGAGCAGCGCCTCGCTCATGGCCAGCCGCTGCGGCGTCGTCAGCAGCGTGCGCGGGTCGGTCATAGAGAGGAAGATGCGGAAGCGACCGGCATAGGTGGACTGGTCGTGCTGCAGGTCCTGCGGGAAGTGCGCGACATCGCCCAGGGTCGCGTCAGCGCCGAACGTCTTCATGGTGCAAGGAGGGGAGGGCCTAAAGACGTCTATGTGTGTGTGTGTGTGTATGTGTGTGCTAAGGAAGGAGCAGCAGAGTCGTGGGCGGGGGTGGTGGAGGGGAGCGCCAGCAACGTCGAGGGAGTGGTGGGGGAGAGGGGCAGAGCGTGGAAGGTGCGGCACGTGGACAGGAACGCCGACTGCGCGGACGCACGCCGCGGAGAATCGAAGAGCAAGAAATGCGGCTGTGGGACGGGTAAGGTGCGCGATACAGCTCGCGCGAGGCCCCCCCCCCACCATCAGCATCGGCGCACACACGTACACGTGTCCACGGCGAGGAGCTGCAGCTAATGTTGATCTGCGGGTGTGACGTTGATTGAGGGGAAGGGGGGGGAGGGGAAGGGGTTTGGGTTCAACGGGTCCACAAGAAAGGCGAGGCAACGAGGAACGGAGAAGCCACACGCCAAGGATTGGGGTGGAGGGCGTCGGCAAGCGCACATAGCTCGCTGCAACAGACACTGATGCATGCGCGCGTCACTCTCAACACACACACAGGCACACACACTCCGCGGCTTCACCAACACACAAGAACGAAAACAAGTTGGGGTGGGGGGGGGGGCTCGGCACCTCAGAACCAGGCCGAGGTGTGCTGCTCCAGCGGCGGCACGTCGATGCCCTCACGCGTCACGTCGCCGGCCTGCGCGCGCGGCGGCTCGTCCAGCGGCGACGAGCCCGAGTCGGAGGTGCTGCGCGGCACGGTCGCCACGGAGGAGACGGAGGGGGTGGGCACGGCGAGAATCGCACTGACGTCGAGGGTGCAGGGCCGCCCCAGGTGGACCCCACCACCAGCGCCACCACCGCCGCCGTCGTCGCCCCTGTCGCCCTGTGCAGTCCACACCGCGGGAATCGAGTTCGCGTGCGGCAGGGCGCCGCCCACTGCGGGCTGCAGCGGGGGCGTGCGTCCGTGATGCTGCCGCGAGGCCTGAGGCGCCGCATACAGGGACCCGTCAGCCGTCAGGGGGGCCTGCGTGCGCGTCTGCCGCGAAGCTGCCGGGTGGCCTCCCGCAGTCGACGACAACACCCCCGCTCGCACCGGCACGGCCGCGGTGAGGCTCGACGTGTCCGCCAGAGAGCCCCGCGTCGGGGGCCTGACGCCACCGACCGTCATCGCCGCGGCGGGGCCGGGCGTGGCGAGGAGGGAGGCCCGCCGCGGCTGCGGGATCCCGTACTTGCGCCGCAGCTGCGTGCCGAGGCTCTCCGCGGGCAACTTGGGCGGCGTCAGCTCGTTCCGAATGGGCACCGACCACCTTGCGTTGACCCGCGACGCTGCCGCCGCTGCGGGGGTCGCCGCCGTCGTGGACGGTGCGGGCGGTGTGCGCTCCGCATGGCCGTCCCCCTGACCGTCGTCGTCGTCGTCGCACGGGTCGTGCACGTGCGGCGCACGGCCAGGCGGCGGGGACGCGGAGCTTGGCGGACCGCCGCGCTTCTCCGCCGTCCATCGCGGTGCCTCCACTGGCGTGGCGACACCCGCGCTGGACGGCGGCGACGGCTGCCGCCACCGCTGCGCCTGCGCATTGGACGCCGACGCCGCTGCCGCCCACTCGTCACGCCGCATCACCGCCCCGGGCAGCCCGTCTTCGTCGGTGCCGGTGGTGAAGTACGTGGGGAACTTGTACAGCAGCAGTGCATCCAGCTGGGTGAGGCGGTCCAGCATGTCCACGGCAACGTCCTCGGTGCTGATGCGCCTGCCGGGGTGCTCGGCCTTCTCCTCGTCGTCTGCACGTGCGGCACAATCGCCGCCTTCGTGCGGGCGCACCGGCGCCGGTGGCGCGTGCGAGTCGGTCACCGGCGGCTCGGATGATCGTACGGCGTCGTCGTGCACTGCGCTCTCCGCCGTCGCCCTCCCCACGCTGTCGCTGACGTATTTGTCATTGCCGCCCGCGCCGTCCTCCGCGGCGACTGGCGGAAGCGAAAAGCGCACGCGCCGCGTGTCTGCTGCTGCGCCGCGTGCCACGGCGTCGGCCACCGCTGACGGTGGCGACGACAGCGGCGGGGCCGTCCGCACGCCGGCTTGTGCTTTGGCCTCGTCCGCGGAGCCGGCGGGGGTGACGGCCAGCGCGTCAGCGACCTCCTCCGAGACGGCCGCCGTCGGGGGCGTGGCGGTGGCACCGGCGTCCTCGTCACGTGCGTTCGTGGCGTGCGCCTGCGCAACGGCGGCCGCGACCCCCGACTCCGCAGCATCGAGCGAGCTGTCTACCGGTGCATCGCCTGGGCCGACACGGGCGTCTTCTGGCACCTCTTCCACGTCCACGGGTGCCGCGGCCGCCGCCGTCACGTGGACGATGAGGGACTCGAGGGAGCCAGACGAGGACGACGACGACGACGGGGAGGTCGGCAGTGGCGGCGCGGGCCGGCGCGGAGTCGCCGCATTTTGCATTTCCACTTCAGACGGCTGCTGATGCTGATGCTGATGCTGCCCATCGGCCCTCGCGCCACGCTCATCCTCATCGCGTGCGCCCTCCACTACACCGCCGCCGCTGCTGCTGCTTCGGCTCTCCTGCGACCCGCTGTCGACGAGGTGCTCGCCACGATCGATGGAGAGCGGCCGCGTGCCCTCATCTCCGGCAGCTGTTGTGGTCGAGGAGGGCTCGAGGTGGTTGGGCGTGTCGCCCGTGGCTGCCAGTGGTCGCGGTGGTGGCGCCGCCGTCGTCGCCTCCGTTGTCGTCGTCGACACGCTGATCTTCTTCATCGGCGACGCGATCTCCGCGTGGTCAGACGACGTGGAGGATGACGTCGACGCGAACTCCAGCGGCCCGCCTGGCGCCGCGTTGGCTCCCCGCTTGGCGCTCGTGAAGGCGGAGGTGTCCACTCGGACGGCTGCAGGAAGGACGGGCAGAGACGAGGATCCCGCTACCGCCTGCGCCGAGGTGCTCGCATCGCCGTCGCCCGGCAACGAAGCCCCGTTGTTTGTTGCCGCCGCCGCCGCTGTCGCATCAGAAGCAGCAGCACCAGCACCAGCCACCTCAGCCACGGAATCTTCGTGCGCTACACCGCCGGCATCAGCCTCCGCCCGGCCAGCATCTCCGCCGTTCGCCAAACCGGCTGCCGCATCGCTGTCGTCTTCGATCTCCAGCGACAGGGTCGAGGCACTGCCCTGCGCCCCCGCAGTGCCTGCGAGTTGTTGATCGGCTGCTGGCTGCTGCTGCTGTGCCTGCTGCGTAGCAGTCGGCACAGCCTGTGGAATGGGCGATGACGGCACCGTCGACCTCGCACTGTCCACCAGACCCTGTGCGTGCTGTGGCGTGGTGAGTGACGGCGGCGCCTGCGGTGCGTGCGTGTGCGCGTCGAGCTCCGTGCTGGACGATGCCGCCGCCACCGCGCCCGTTTTCCTCCACTCCTCTGGAGCCTCAGGCGTCGACAGATCCACGGGTGCGGGCGGCGCAGACGTGCTGCTGCTGCTGCGGGCGGTGTGCATCGCTTCCACGTCCGTCGACGCAGCGGCTGCTGCTGCTTCTGCTCCTGTCTCGACCTCCACCGGCCTCTCTGCGTGGTCCGCCTCGCTCTTGCCATCACTGCGGCCTGCACCAACCCCAGCATCACCAACGTCTTCGATCTCCAGCGCGAGCGACGTGTTCGACGCCGAAGTGGCCGGAGGAGGAGCGAAGCCCGCCGCCGCCACCGCGGCCACACCGCAGGGCGCCAATACCTGCGACGGGTTTTCCAGCACGAACACCACATCCGACGAGGCCGCCAGCGAGTCCTTCGAGTCCCTCGCAGACGGCGGCAGGTCGACAGAGCGCACCATCGCGGCGAGCGCCGCCTCCGCCTGCGCCTTCGCCGCCTGCCCTTCCACCGGCGACGCCACCGCAGAGAGGGTGTGCCGCAGCAGCATCGCCGCGTCGATGTCGTCCTCGTCGTCCATCCCCGTCGCCACCGCGCGGCCGCCGCCGTCGCCGGGGGAGCCGGAGGTTCGACTGCGCGTCGCGTTGAAGAAGCTGTCAGGCGCCTGCGACGGCGACGGAGTCGTCTCGGCCGAGGCGAGCAGCAGGGGGCTGCCCATTGCCGTGACGCTGCCGTCCTCCATGGTGGCTGCGGCTGCTGCGGCGGGCTTTGCGGTGGGGAGCAGGAGTGGCTCTTCGTCCGGCAGCGCCACGGGGAGCGGCAGATGCGGTGGGGTGGGGCGGCGACGCACGGGGCTGCCCGCCGCGGTCTCCACACCCGCCGCGGCGCTGACGGAGGCGGAGGTGGTGTTCGCGCAGACGGCGTCGTAACTCACGGCGCTCGCGAGGGCGGAGTGCTGCAGTGACGTCCAGTCGAGGTCGCTGCCTGGCTGGCTGCTCGCCGCCACGTCGCCCGTGAAGGCGGAGGCGCCGCTGCTGCCACCGCCGTGGCTCTCCACCCCGCGACGCTCCTGCTTGCTCGGTACGCTGCTGGCCGGGACGAGCCAGGCGCCAGACGACAACGAGAGAGCGCCGACGCTGCCGTGCCGCGCGTGGCGGCCGACAGGGGCGAAGGGCGGGGCGCTCGCAGACGAGGACGCCTCCCGCACGCGCGACGAGAAGGCCGCCGCCGCCGCGGCCTCGAACGACGACGTACGTGGCATGGCGGGAGTCGCGGGCTTGTGGTGCGCGTGGGCATCCCCGCCGTCGACGGCGTCCGGTTCAGCGCTGTGCAGCTGCAGTGGCTGATGCTGCCGGTCCTCGCTCACAGGGCGTTGACGAGGCGCTGCGTCAGCCGTGTGCTGCGCTGACGCCGCCGCCGCCGCCGCCGCCGCACGCAGAGCCAGGACTGTCTCCACGAGGTACAGCCGATACAGCGCCTGCGCTGCCGCCGCCTCGGCCAAGGCGCACGCGTGTCGCGCCCTCCTCTCCTCCTTCACCACACGCGCCTGCAGCATCGCGCAAACACGCGTTGGGGACGGCGTGAAGGGCTGCGGGGGTGCGTCGGCGCGGGGCTGCGGGGACGGTGGGGAGCGCGGGCGAACCCCAGTGGGGGTGCCGTCACCGCCGTTCGTCGTACGTGCCTCGGCCGCGGCAGTCGACGCGGAGGCGCTGCCGCTGCCGCTGTCCTTCTCAGCCGCGACGTGCGCCTGCACGTTGGGTTGACGGCCGTTACGCAGCCGCGGCGGTGGCGGGGCGTAGAGCTCCTCGCGAATGTGCCGCTGCACGAGGGTGCCAAGGCTGCCGCTGGGACGGGCTTGCTGATCGCATCGTGGTGCGGGGACTGCCACGCCACCGCTGATGCGGTGCTGGACGGGGCCGTGCAGCATGGACAGCAGGCTCAGCGTCATGTACTCCTCCAACTCCTGCGGCCTGCATCCCACACACGAGGGACGGAGGGCCTGCACGTACGAGGCCATCACGGCGGCCGCAGCGCTTGGTGAGAGGGCAGTGACATGTGGCAGGGCCGCGGCGGCGGGGGTGGCCGATGTGCGGTAGTACTCCGCTCGCAGCGCTGCCGCACACCGCGCCGTCCCTTGGGCAACGGCATCGGCAGCCGGTGCGGCACGCAGGATGCTGCTGCTACCGCCGCTGATGCTGCCGGGCGACACGGCCCACGTGCCAGAGACGCCCTTCGTGTGCCCATCGCTCGCGTCCCTGTCCTCCACCGCGATGGTGGAGGGGCCGGCCACAGCGTCGAGCACGAACTCCTCCAGCAGCAGCTCATACTTGCGCTGGAGCGCCTCCAGCGTCAGGTGCGGCGCCACAGCAGCGCGCCTGTCCGGCGGCGGCGACCGCTGCGTGGCGGCGTCCGTGTGACCGTCGGTGTCTCCCGCGGTGGGCTCATGCGTTGTCGTCGTCATGGAGCCGCTTGCCGTGGGCGCCGCAGCACGTCCGACGGAGGCGTGTGGAGTGGCCTTGCGAGCGGCCGCGCGGGGTCGAGCTCCGCTCACCTTGACCAGCGCTGCCGCTGCGGCAACGCCGGCGCGTAGCCGCGTGGGCGCTCTCTTGTCAGCCCCACGACCGCGGCCACGTTCGCCACCGCGATCATCAGCAACAGCTGCCGCCGCCGCCCGCCCGGCGGTGCTCCTCCACGTTCGCGGGGTGCGCGGCGCGGGGGACGAGTCGCCGCGATCAACTGCGTGCTCGTGATCGCGCGGCGGGGTGGCCGCGTCGTGTGTGGCGCTCCTGCGACGGGACGGCAGGGGTCCCGCCGCTGTCGATGATGTGGGCGGCTGCGCGGCGGGTGCACGCGAGGCATCACGCGACACCGCCGGCACTTGCGCCGCCGCAGCGGCCCCTGCCGGCCCCGCCGCCGTCCACAGCTCGCGTCGCCGACGCTGCTCGACCACCGCGTCCAGCGCGCGAAGCTCCTGCGTGAGGGCGGCCTCGTACTGGTCCAGCCTGCTCTCGCTGCCCCGCCGCGGGGAGGCGGAGGGGTGCGCGACCGCCGCTGCGTGTTGCGCCCCACTCGCCCTCGATGCTGCGGCGGATGCGGCTCGTGGGAGTTGCGATGCCAGGCGCGGCACGGAGGCGCTCCGCCGCGCGGCTGCCGCGACGGCCCGGTGCACCGCCAACTCTTCCGACAGCCCCTTCAGCGCCGTCGCGCGCTGTTGCTGGCGGGCGAGGGCGGCTTGCGCGGCACGGTGGTGCGCCTGCTCCAGCCGACGCCGCATGACCTGACGCGTGTGCCACGAGGCAGCGAAGTGATCCACCGCGGAGGGCACGCGCGACTTGGCACGCAGCTCGCGGCGCCGCGCGGCTAGCACCGCGACGAGCGACGGCTGCGGCGGGGACGTCGCGGCGGCCGAGCGGCCCCTGCGCGTGCCAACACGCTTCCCATCGCGACGCTGCGCAGCATCGTCGCCGTCGCCCTCGCTGTAGCTGTCGTCATAGGAGTCTTCTGCGTCGTGGCTGTGGTGCTCGTCGTGCTCCGCCAGCCACGCGTTGGCCCGGTACAGCCGCCGCTGCCGCTGGCGACGCCGCAGCAGCAGCCGCGAGTGGGCGCTGGAGACACCTCCGGTGGCACACAGGGCACGGCGGTACTCCCGACGCTGACGCGCGCTCTCCGTGTCAGCCGCGGTGTCGTCGTGCCGAGGCGCCGACGCGTTGAACAGCGCGCGAGGCGTGACGAGTTGCGACGACTTTGAAGGCGTGGAGAGGGCCGACGCGTGACGCTGCGGCGTCGATGCCGAGGGGCGCTTCGCGGACGAGGCCCCACTGACCTCGCGCCCCGTCCTGGCCTTTCCCTGCGACAGCGGGTCTTGCTGACGCTGCTGCTGCCGCCGCCGCCGCCGCTCCCTCTCGCGCCGCCACTGTCGCCGGCGCTCCGCCTGTGACGTCGTGGCCGAGGCGACAGAGGTCGTGTCGCTGGAGTCGGTGCTGCTGCCGCGGCTGGTGGCGGTGCTGCGGCTGCTGCCTTCGCCCTCCGCCTTCTCCTCCTCCACGCTCGCCTCGCGGCGCTTGTGGCGGCGGTGACTGTGGCGACTGCTGCGGTGCCGCCGGTGTCGTGAGCGCCCCTCGCCGTGCAGTGGGTCGGCACGCTGACCCGCAGCGCCGCCGTCGCCGCCGCGCGCACTCGACGCGCTCGTCCCCTTCGTCGGCTTCTCGGACTTGCGATGCCGGCGTGTCTTGCTGATGCTCGCGTTGCCGCCGGTGGTGCCGCCTGCGTTGTGTGAGGAGGTCCCCGGCGTCGCCGCGGCCTTCGCAGAGGCGGCCGCCACTACGGGCACCACCGCCGTCACGACGGGTGGGGGTGTGTCGCTCTCCTCCACCACGAACTGCAGCTCATCATCACCATCTTCGCCATCGTCGTCGTTCTCTGCCTCGACGTCAGTTTGGAAGCGAATCGAGCCGTCCGCCGTGGAGGTGGACTTGGGCGGCTGCGAGCAGGAGCGCGCCGCCGTGAGCGTGCCCTTGGCGTCCCCATGGGCGACAGCAGCACTTCTTGCAGCCGGCACCACCGAGGCGTTGCTCGTGGATCGATCAGGGATGTCCACGTTCACGTCTACGGTGTCTTGTCCGGGCAAGGTGCGCTGCAGCTGCAGCTGCGCCGTCGTGTTCAGCGACCGTGCCGTGTGCGAGTCCCGCGCCACCACGCCGGCCGGCATGAGGGCGGAGGTGCTCTCGCCATCCCCGTCCTGCTGCTCGTGGCCGGCGTCCTGCGCGGCGGTGGACGCCTTCGTGCGCCGCCTCGTGACATCCACGCCGCTTCTCCCGCCTCGCACGACAGCGCTAACGCCGCGCTTCAACATCGACGAGAACCGCGACAGACCCGACGCGAAGCTGCTCCGCGTCGATCGCAGCGATCGAGAGCTGTGCGTGCTCACCTCGTTCTCCTCACCACCCGCAGCCGCCGCCCCGGCCTCGAAGCGGCTGCTGCGCCGCCGCGCCGTCGCGCTCTCAGCGGAGTGCGCCGTGGCCGCCTTGCTGGCAACATCAGCCGCGCTGTGACTGCACATCACCGCCTTCACCCCGGCCATCGACGCCGCACTCGGGCGCCGCGACACACCGACGCCGCTCGTGGTGTGCGCGTCGGTCGGCGTGTCGGGCCGCTGCGTGTGCTGCTCCTCCTCCGACGCCGCCGTCGAAGCGCCCGTGCCCCGTGCGGCACCCACGACGGGGTGTTGATCTCGGTGGCTTCCGCGGCGCTGCGGCGCGAGGCTGTCCGACGCGCTCGCCGCCGGGATGTGCACCGTTGCTGCGGCGGTGGCGGCCGGTGCCGCCGGTGCCGACGTGGATGCGGGCGGCGTGGCAAATACGAAGGGCCGCTTCGGACGGAAGGCGGCGGATGGGCGTGTGGGGCCGACGCCGGGGCCCGCCGTGGTGCGACCGTCGGCTGTGCGGTGCACGGCGGATGGGCGAGCGACGCCGGCTGGCAGCGCCTGCCTTCCCGGACCCGCGCCACCACCAGGGCCATCCTCGTCACGGTACGCCACGCCCCCGCCGCGGGCGAGCTTCGGGGACACGGGCGGGGTGGTGGGTGGCGAGCCGCTGAGCACGCCGTCGCGTAGCACCGGCGCCGCTGCTGCTGCTGCTGCCGCTGGTGCGCCGGTTGTCTTCGTAGCCGCTCGGGTCGAGGGCGGGTTGCACTCATCGAAGGACAGATCGTACGACATCACGCGGTGGTTGCCTACAGTGGGCGACACCGACAGCCGCGCCGACGAGGGGACTGCACTGCCGCCGCCGCCGCCGCCACCACTCTGCATCTGACCGATGCTGAGGCCGGAGGGGCCGGCGGAGATGCCGCCGCCACGCAGCGACAGCGCGTTTGGCATCGTCATCTCACTCACCGTGCAGTACACGGGGTCGTCCTCGTTGGGCTGGCTCGTGGACAAGACGCGCACGTGGCCCTGCGACGCGAGCCGCGCCAGCGGCACGGTGGTCGCGGTCGTAGTGGCGGCAGGGCTCGCCACGTGCGGCGCGCTGGAGGCGCCAGCGCCACCAGACCCCATCACACCCATCGTGCCCAGGGTTGCGGTGGCCGCGGAGATTGTGACGGCCATGCTGTTGTTGTGCGACGAGGTCGGCGAGGGGCGCCGCGGCACTGGCAGCCGTTGCTGCTGCTGCGAGGCCGACGGCGATGTCGATGTGCCGGCATCCCCCGCTGCTGCTGCTGCTGCTGCTGCTGACGATGATGTGCCGACGCGCGGCGTGGGCAAGACGAGCGCCATTCCTTGCTGCGCTGCCGGTTGCGTGGGTGTGGCGTGTGAGTGGGACGTGGGCACGGCGATCACGGCCGCCGCCGCCGGCGACGACGAGGGCGGGGCCTTCATGAGGAGCTTCGTTGGCACGGACTTGTCGGGTGGGGGCACGGGGTGCAGCGCCTTGAACCCCAGCGGCGGGGGGTGCTGGGCCGCACCCGGCATGACCTTCACCACCGCCGCCCCCGCGGGAACTCGCGGTGGCGGTGAGGGCGATACGGGCGGAGACTTTGCCGTCTCGGTGCCGCCGCCATCCTCCTCCTCGAAGTGGACGCTGCCGTCGTCGGAGGTCGCCGTCGTGGCGGTGGGCGGTGCGGCGCGGGCCCGGTCAGGGGGCGGCGCGGGGGCGGGGGCGCGGCCGTGTGGCCCCTCCAGACGCACGCGCGCCCCGCTCATCTCGTTGTGGTCCCCGTCGCTGCTGGTGCTCTGCGCGTCCTCGGAGTCGAGCCGCGAGACGGCCCGCATGAAGGCCAGGCTGGCATCGTTTGGGGAGTAGGAGCGGGAGGCTGGCAGCTTGTACGGCGTCTCCGGCTGGCGAATGGGCTGGAACGGCACCACCGTCGTCAGGCCCGCACGCGCCGCCGCAGCCGCGGCAACGGCGGACGTGGTCGCCTGTGGTGGCGCGGCGGCGGCCGCCCCTACTGGCTTGCGTGGTGACGGTGGCAGCGCCGCGCGGAGCGGTGGCGGAGGCGCGTGCGAGGACGCGGGCCGGGTGGGCTTCGGCGCGAGAAGGTGGGCATGAGACCCAGCGCCGGCGGCCGCAGCGTTGGGGGACGCGACGTGCACGTTCGTGCGGCTCTGAAGGTTGGGGCTGGAGGGGAGCTCGGAGCGGCTGATGAAGCTGTTCTCGCCCGTGCCCCGACTTCCCCCAGCGCCACCGCCACCACCACCACCGCCTCGACCTGCACGACCGCCGACGCCCGCGCCGTCCGCCACGGCGGCGAGATCGCCGGAGGAGGCGACGGAGAAGTGGATCGAGGTGGTGGTAGTGGCTGTGTCGTCCGCATTGCCGTACATGCCGGACGTGAGGACGAGGACGACGGTGCTGCACAGCTAGAACACAAGATGGAGTAGATCGGTAGGTGGAAGGAGGGGGGTGGGTGGAGGTACAAGGTGATCCGCGGTACAAGGGCTGGCCGACTGCCCCTTTTCGCCCTTCTGCCCGTGCAGGAGCTCGCGACTGGCGCTGGCCTGCCTGCGGCCGCGAGTGACACGGAGGGGGAGGCAGAGAGACGACGTCGAGGAGGGACGAGCGCGGGAGCGACACGCCGCGGAGGTGTCGTGCGCTACGCAGCGGTGGAAGGGGGCGGCGGGGGGTGGTACGAGGGTGGTCGACGCGGGGTCCCCACCTACCGGCGGCCAGCAACGTGAAGATCTAGGGATTTGGAGGGATGGGAGTGGGGGGGGGGGAGAGGACCTCGAAGGAGTCCGTGGTGCGTACCTGCGTGCGTGAGCGGTGCAGGAGAAGGCGGGTGGTGGTGACGGTCTAACACAGCACCCCCCGTCCCCCGCACTCGAGGCCCACGAGGACAGAGGGGGGAAGCCGCCACTGACGGCGGAAGGGGGGGGGGAAGGAAGAGGTGGAAGACGGTGCTTGCTTGTAAAACGTCTGTGTGTGTGCGTCTAAGGTGTGTACAAGGTGTGAGTCGAGATGAAGCCCCTCCCCGATGCTTGACCGAGACGAGCTCAGCCCCGCGGAGGAACAGCAGAGGGGATGGAGAGAGAGGTGGAGGAGGAGGTGGCTGGTGGCTGGTGGCAGAGGGGCTGGCGAGCGGCGCACACGACAACAAGCCAGTTTTGGGTGGGGCGGGGGGCGGGGCATGTCTTGGCGAAGGTGCTTCTTCGCGTGTTTTACGTGGTTGACTCGGGCCTTGCAGCCAGACGCACACGTACACACATACACATCCACACACACACACACAAGCGCGAAAGATGGGGGTAGGAAGGGGGGGGGGGCTGCGTGGAGGGGATGCGCAAGCTTGATAGACACCTTCTCTGCAGACATCCGTCCACGATAACTGACGACAACAGAACATGTACCCTCCTCGTGACACACACAGACGCAGACACACACACACACACAGAAGTACGGCGTCAACTCTCACACAAACAACCATGCACCCCTCCCCAACCGTAAAGCCGAGTCGCCACGCCATGCAACTGCAACCGCTCAGAGCCCCCGCCCCCTCCTCTCTCCCTCCCTCCCTAACTCCCCCTCCACACGCACACACACACACATCTGCAGACTCGCGGCGCCAGCTAGAACTTGTTCCAGCGCACCATGTGCGACATGGCGAAGCGAGAGCTACGAATCTTGCGCCGCTCCAGCTCCGCCGGCGTGGCATAGCCCACGCTGACGAGGACGGCCACCGTGTACCGCTCGCCCGGGACGCCGAGCACCCGCTTCACGGCGTCGTCGTCGACGCCCTCCATCACGCACGTGTCCCAGCCCGCCGCGGCGCAGAGCTGCACGAACGTCGTCGCCGGAATCATCGTCTGCTTCCACGCGTAGCCGGCGCGGCTCACCGGCACGGACACGAGCGGGGTACCGGCGGTTCGGCTGTACCACGCACTCAGGACCGACTTCGCGGCGGCCATGGACTGCGCCGGGCCGCCGTGCATGAAGTAGTAGATGTTGCGCAGGTACGCAGGGCCGTAGTGGGGGCCGTAGTAGCCCGTCTCCAGCCCCATCTCCAGCGCCTGCGGCGCGTTGCGCTCCGCCTCGAGGTCGCCAATGAACGCCACCGTCACCGGCGCCTGCAGCACCTGCGGCTGCCCGAGCGAGGCCTTGTACAGCTCCGCACGCACCGCCGGGTCCGTGACCACCACGGCGCACCAGCCCTGAAGGTTGAAGCCCGTCGGGGCCCGCAGCGTCGCGCCGAGGACGCGCTTGAGCGTGTCGGCGTCGACGGGCTTCGCCGGATCGAAGTTGCGGCAGGTCCAGCGACCGCGCGTGACGGCCTCAACGACGTCAAGCGCGTGAGCGGATGCGAGAGTCGAGGCGTTGGTGGCCCCTAGATTTGCCGGACTGCTGCCGCCTGCACGCTCGGTGGACGCGCTTGCACCACCACCCGCCGCCGCATTCGCGCGGTTCCACGCAATCAGACGGCGCACAGTCGAGAAGAAGCCGGTGGGGCTCGATGTGGTCGACTGTGCTGCCGATGATGCTGATTTCGATGCGGGCGGCGGCGCCACACCGGATGGCGTTGATGTCGCCGCACTGCTCATCCCAATGGTAGCGCCGGTGGCGGCGAGCCGTGCCGCACTCGTCGCGAGCCGGCGCCCACAACGAGTCTGCCGCAGCATCCTATGAACTTCAAGCAGCAACTATCCCGAGCAGGCGTCAAATGTGGTTGTGAATGTGTGTCGCTGCTTTAGGGGAGAGTGGGTGATGACGGTGTTGATTGTGCACAGGTACGCGCGAGAGAGAGACCTCAACCACAGCACGACGGCCGCTGCCTTTCACAGATCTTCGCGTCTGTGTGTGTGTGTGGCTGTGCTTGTGACCACAGCCGTCCTCGTTGCGCGTCAGGAAGAGGGAGTGGTAGGGTATGCCAAGGGGCGGTCGTTGCGGAAGGGGGGGGGGCTGTGCTCATGATGGTGGTGGTGGTCGCCTCCTGAGTTGGGAGGGGGGGGGAGGGTGGAGGGTGCGTGCATGCGCCGTGCTACACCAGCCGCACAAGCTGGCGCGCAAGTGATGGAGCCTTTCCACCACACACACACGCGCACACGCGCGCACACTCCCGACGCCCGAGTCGAAGGCTTCAACAACATCAACAAGGAAAGAAGGAACGAAGGCGCGCACAGACGCGCGCGGGGGGAGGGGGGGGGGAGGGGAGGAAGCCCAACACCGCCTGCTTTGTGGTGGTCCACATCGACGCCCACGCAGACACGCACCGGGTGCGCATCTGTTGTGCCAGCCTGCGTCTGTGTGTGTCTCCCTCCCTCCCTCTCTCTGTGGGTGCTTGTGGGCGTGTGGTATCGGACATCGGCGCCAGCTCAGACACGACGGGGCCAGGCAAGACTGGCGTGGAGGCAAACAGAACGCAGAGGAACACTCTACAGTACATGAGGTGCGAAGATCACAGGAGAGAAAAGAGCGAGTGCAAGTGGGGGGGGAGGGGAGGTGGGGAGGGGGGAGGTCTGCGTAGGAAGAGGAGGCAACGCGGACAGGCAGGGGTACAAAAAGAACGATCAGTTTCCATCAACACACACACATACATGCACGCAAACACATACACACACACACATACATGCACAGAAAATTGCCAGCGAAGCGGGATAGCAGGAATAGCCCCTATGCAACTTGGGGAAAGGAGGCTCTTGACAGCACCCGCGCACGCCACGGACAACGAACCGAGAAGCTAGGGGATGTCGATTGCGTGACCCTGCCATTGGGGGGAGGCGAAGGGGTCAGAGGGGAGGGAGAGAAGAAATTGCGGCTACATCGTCGCGTGGAGGAGCTGTGCTTGAGGTGTGTCTGTGTGGCGGCGCGAAACGCGGGATACCTCCCCTACCATCAACACACACACACATACACACACATACACACACAAACAAGCGCGTACGCAGAAACCCCCTTGTTCAGAACTCGGCTAGCGTCATGCCGTCTGCGGCACTCACGTGCGGCGCGGAGAAGTGGGCGACCGGGTTGTAGTTCACCGACACCGACACGCCGCTGCTGGTGGTGTGCACGGTGCGCACCTTCATGGGCAGCGCGGCGGCCGAGGCCGCGGCGCCGCTGCCGCCTGTCGCAGCGTTCTCACCGTCGTCGTCCGATGCGGTCCAGTCGAGGAAGTGCGCCCGCGTGCGGTCGGAGTGCGGCGGCGGCGACGGTTGGCGTCGCGACCTCGCCGTCGCCGCGCGCGCTTCCTTCGAGCCAGGCTCGGAACCGGGGCTGGTCGTGGGCCGCGACGCCATCGCGTGCAAGGTCGCGCGCATGCGGCCGCGATACCCTTGCGCGACCTCGGCGGCCGCCACCGAGCGGGAGAGGCAGCCGTGGCCGGTGCCCTCGCAGCCGCGGTAGACCTTATCCGGACCCTCCGTATGCCCTCCCGGCGCCGCCGCCGCAGCACCCGCCGCCGAGTCCACCGGTGCGGCTCCAGCAGCAGCGGCGGCGGAGAAGTGGTCCGCCGAGCCCGCTGTTGTCGCGAAGCCAAGGGCCTTGCGTGTTTTGGCCCCCGGTGCCTGCTTGCCGCGCAGGGCCGGCAGGTTGTGCCGCGCGGGCGACCCCACCGGAGATGACGCCCGGCCGCCGCGGACGGCGCCTCCGCCAGCCGCCGACTTGCCGCGTCGCTGCTCCTGCTTCTGCTGCTGTTGCTGCTGCTGCTGCTGCTGCGCCGCCGCCGCCGTGCCCTCATGCACGCAGTGGTAGTGCAGGGTGCCGGCGAACATGCCGGTCATGGACGAGGTCTGCCGTGGGGTGCACCAGCACGCCCGCAGTCGGTGGTCTGGCACGTCCTCAAGATTGATGTTCCGAAACAGCATCCCCCCGCCGGGCGGCACCGGCGCGACGAGCACCTTGGTCAGCCCGTTCGAGCGTAGCACGAACGCGTCCGGCTCGTAGAAGGGTGCGACCGGGCCGGTGCCGCCGTGCTCGCGGTTGCGACGGGTCACCTCCGCGCTGGGCGGCGCGAGGGTGTCCCGGCCGTGTGGGTGCTGGCGATCGCGGAACGCCACCGCGTCTGCCATTACGCCGGCGATGCGAAGCGGCGCCTCGAAGCGCGCGTCCCGCATCTCCTGCGGGGTGCGGTCGTGCGACGGCTGGCGCTTGTAGTGGAAGCGGTGGTACGCGGCGGCCGACGAGGTGCGCGAGGCGCGGCTGCCGCGGCTGGACATGGATACAAGCCGGTCCCGCTGGAGGTGCACCGGGGGTGAGGTGCGCGGACGGCGGTCACCGCGAGGCGGGTGTGGGCTCAAGCCGGTGAAGCTCGGCGTCAGCGTACTGACGGCAGCGGCATCCGCGGTGGCCGTCTCGTCCTGCGCGGACACGTCGATGACGGTGTGCAGATGCCCGTCTTGATGGGCGTCCTGCATCCCCTCTGCGTCGTCGTCGACGGTGTCTAGCTCGTCCGCCTCTGCCGCATCAGCCTCCACCACAGCCCCACTCGCCGCTGCCGCGGCGGCCGCAACACCAGCGGCAGTGGATTCGGCATAGGCGACGGAGGGGCTCGGAGCAGACATCACTGGCGACGGCGCAGCGCGACCGTCCTGTCCGACTTCCGACGTCTTCGTTGCCGTCGTGCCGTCGAGCTCCGGCGTGTCGCGTGCCTCGGCGGCGCCGCTCTCGGGTGTGGTGTGCGGCCGCGGTCGGGCCTGCAGCACATCCGCCAGCTCGCGTGTGACGAAAGGGGCGAGGAGGCGGGTGCCGTCCATGTCGACGCTGAGGAAGCGGCAGCGACTCTCGTAGCGGGCCGCCCGGGCGGGAGTCAGCCGGGTTGGCATTGTCGGCAGCTCCCGCTGCAGCGTGCGCAGCTGCTCGAGGTCGACGGGGTCCGCCTCCGTGAGAGGCACCACGGCGTCCTCGTCCGCTGGGATCAGCGTGTGACCAGAGCGGAAGACACCCTCGCGCGTGCACGCGTACTCGAGCCGTACCGTCGTCACCGGCGCCGCCGTCTCCAGCTCCACCGTCGTCAGCATCGTGTTGCCGAGCTCGGTGACCAGCTGCAGTGCCATCTGCGCGCTGCGCGTCGTGCATGCCGGGTTCCAGGCGAGCTGCAGCGTATGCAGGTTCGTGTTGCGCGGTGCGATCAGGCCAGCGAGCAGCAGACGCACATCACGGTCGTTAAGGCCGCAGTGGAAGAGGGCGAGCTGCTGCAGGGGCGGGTTCGTGGCGAGCCAGCGCCCGAGCTGCGCCGCGGGGGAGAGGAGCTCAGTGTGCGCGGACGGCTGCGACGTCGGGGTGGGCGCCGCTGCCCGCGCACCACCCGCGCTCTGAGCGCGCCGCGAGCTGGTGTTCCGTGCGGCCAAAGGGGACTTCGGGGACTGCACGTCGACCGACGTGAGGTCCCAGTCGAGTGCGCTGTCGGCGTCTGCGGTGTCGCTCACCTTTCCTGCCGCCGCGCTCGCGGTGGTGGTGGTGGTGGTGCCGAGTACGTTGCCGCTCAGCTTCAGCACCGCCAGCGCGGGCAGGTCCTGCAGGGCGTCGAGGAGCGGCGCGAAGATCGACGGGGTCAGCAGGTTGAAGCCGAGGTCTAGAAGGCGTAGGCAGGTGTGCTGGCGCAGCACTGCCAAGAACGACGGCACCTGCACCGAGTTGGGCGCCATCAGCGCGGCGTCGCCGAGCCGGTAGCCGGCGAGGTGCAACTCGTTGAACGGCTCCAGCAGCAGCAGCGCCGCCGCCCGGTCCACCGAGGAGTCCGTCAGCGCCAGGGTGACGGGGGAAGCGGGTGCGAACTCGCCCGTCGTCTCCAGCGCACCCTCGCGGGGCTCTGCCTCCCTCATCAGGCCGTCGTCAGCACTTGCCTCGGCGTCATCGGCCGCGACGGTGGCGGTCTTGTCGTCGTCACCGTCGGCGGCGGGCGGAGGTGGGTTCACGACGGCGAGGACCTCCACGAGGCGCCGCAGCGCCTCGCGCAGCTCCGCGGCCTGATCCGCCGCGAGGCTCTGCGTGAGCGTCGTCACCGGCCCGGGCAGCGCGTCCTCAGAGAGCGGCGGCGGACGCGTGGGCAACCTGAGGGCCGCGACAGGACCAGAGGCAGTGCCCGAGCGCGTGGCGCCACCACCATCACCACCGCCGGTGGCGTTCGCGGTAGCGGTGCCGATGCTGTGTGCCTGCCCCATGACAATGAAGGGAGAGGTCTGCAAGTGGGGAGTCGTGGCAGGCTGGCTCTGTGTGTGTGTGTGTGTGTGAGGGTTCGTGGCCGAGGTGGGTGAGAGGGAGGCGGTGATGCAAGTGTCCAACAGTAGTGAGGAAACCAGAGACGCAGCGGTGCAGGCAGCGTCACCACATCGAACGTTGCTGCCCCATGACATCCCGCACGTTCGCACGCGGCTCGCCGAGATGAGCTTCACGAAGCGGCCGCCATGCGAGTGGAAGCGGGCGCACACGTCCGCTGCGACGGTAGGCGTCGTACACGGAGATGCGATGGCGGGGGGGAGGGGGGGGGGGGCGGAGCCGAGGCCTCTTGTCTCCGGTTTCCGATACACACACACACACGTACCGTCAGCGGACATCGATCGCCTGCATCGCATGCGCCGTGCGGTGCACTGCCGCGTCCTCCGTGTGACCAGCACACTGGCTGCTCTCGCCGTTGTCTTGGTGGATGAGGGAAAGCGTTGGGAGGGAAGGGGGGGGGGCGGAGGCGCGCGACAGGCGCAACTACATCAAAGATCTGCGTCGAGGCAGGTGCAGGAAGCTACAAGACAAACACAACCACTCACACGTCAAGACTCGTGGTGGTGGTGGTGGTTGGTGTACTGTACATCGTGTCAACTCAACGCACTGTGCGTGTGCGTGTACGTGTGTGTGTGTGGGTGAGGGCGAAGGATAAGAAGAAGCCGAACAGGGGACGCAAGCCCGAGGAGGGGTGGTGGCGGTGGTCGATGAGGCGCGGCGGCACACCGGCAGTGAGTCTACGTGTGATGGCGTGTGTGTGTGTGTGTCTGTGTGTGCGATGCACGGATGAAGCGTGCGCAAGAGAGAGGGGCAGATCCCTGTGAAGGAGCGCCGTGGCCTGAACAGTCGCAACCACCGTCCCCGCCACAGAAAACAGAGGAGCGACTTCGATGAGGGGGGGGAGGGGAGAGAGAGGCTGATGGAGTCCCCCCACCCCCACCCTCACCCCGCTCCACCTCCTCTCTGCACCTGCCTCCCTCCAACCCATCCACCCACACCCACACCCACACCCACACACACACCCACACACCCACACACCCACCCACACCCACACACACACACACCCACACACCCACCCACACCCACACACACACACACATAAACACACACACATCAGCGTGCTTTTGCCTTCCCCTCTCCTCGACCTCCCTCGTGTGGCGGATGCGCGTCTGGGCGCACCCGCCACTTTAGAGAATCGCGTGCATCGTATGTACATCGGGGAGCGTCGGCCACCCCGCCCCCCCAATTGCTCATCCTCTACGAGGACTGCATCGTGCGGAGCAGCTCGCGTGCGGCGCCGACGTTGCCCACCTCAGCGGCGAGCAGCAGCGCCGTGCGGCCCTGCGCGTCGGGCAGCTGCGCGTACGCCCGCCACACGGGCATCGGCGCCGGCGACGCGCGTTGCGCCGCTGAGAAGTGCGCCAACCCGGCCGACACCGACGACGACGACACGGCGTGGGCAGCCATCCCGGGGCACCCCCAGTGCCGCGACTGCTGCCACCGCTGCAGCTGCGTCGTGATCGACGAGTTCTGCACAAGCGACATCACCGCACGGCGGGTGGCTGCAGTGGGCGGCGGCGACGCTGCGAGCCCGGGCTCCCCAGCAGCAGCAGCAGCACCCACTGCCTCGCTGCCGCTGCTCCACGCGCCGGAGGTCTTGATCGAGAGGGAGGGCAGCACATCCGTGGCGGCGCGGCGGATCGGCAGGCCGTGCAGCTGCAGCCCCGTCATCGCCGCGGGGATGTCGCCGTTGCCGGCATTCACCGCCTGCTGCAGCAGCGCCAGTATGCCACGGAGCCGTGCTGCCTGCTCGGCGGCCGCCTCTGCCGCTGCCGCCGCGCGCCGCGCCTCCTCCGGGCTCTCCTCCGCGGACGGGTTCTCGCCGTCACCACCGTGCACCACGGCGCGCGTGGGACTCGCTGGTGCCTGCAGCGACGCGCTGACCGGCGCCGCGAGGTCGGCGCTGGTTTCTCTCGCCGGCGACGCGGCCATCAGCGCGCAGGCGTGGAGCACCGTGCGGCCGTCAACGTCGACGGCGAGCGCGGTGCGTGGCGCCTGCTGCAGGACCCGCTCGACTGCCTCGACGAAGCCGCTCTGCGCGGCGGCGTGCAGCGGCGTGCGCCCCTGCGCGTCTGGGATGCGCCAGGAGATAGAGAGAAGATGGTCGTCCTCACCGCCGGCCCCGCCCAGCCCAGCCGCCGCGTCGCTCGCGAAACCCACGACGGACGCCATGACGGCCGCGGCGCGCGTGACGGCCTGCAGGTCGTCCAGCAGCGCCAGCACCGCGGGCATGCGCTGCAGGGCGCGGGGGGTGCGGCTGCACAGGATGTGGAGTGGGGTGCGCCCCTGCGCATCGGTCAGCAGCCAGCACTGCTCAGGTGCCAGCAGGTGGTCCGGGGTCTGCCACTGCGCAAGGCGCAGCAGGAGGCGCTGATGCTCGTCCGCGTACTCACTGTCCATCGCCGCCGCCGCCGCCGCCGCGCCACCCGCACCGCGTGTTGCGCTGTGCTCGGGGCTGAACGTCTCCTGACTGGCGAAGCTGCTGTTGCGCGTGTCGCGGTTGCCGAAGCTGCTGTTGGCCAGGGAGCCCTGCTCGTCCAGGCCGGCGCCGCCACCACCACCCGCATCCGCACCGTCACCATCAAGAAGGCTCGTACTCCGCTCGTTCGCGTTGCTGCTCTCACCACCGCCACCAGCCGACGCCGAGGTGGCCCATGGCTTGCGCCGCACACTCGCCCCGCCGACCGCAGCCCCCGCCGCGTGCGAGCCGCGAATCGACGTGGGAGAAACGCGCCGCTGCTCCTTCTGACCACGGCGGTCGCGCAGCCGCCGCTCCAGCGAGCTCTGGCGGCCAGACATGGACCCGAAGCTGCTGTGTCGCTTGCGGGCGCCGAGGCCCGCGCCCGCCACACCCCCACCCGTGGCGCCGCTGCCGTACGGTGAGTGGCTCGCGTTGCCGCTGTCCGCGAGCATCGCACCGGCCCCCGCCCCCGCACCGTCCAGCCGACGCCGACGCCCAGCGACGCCGGCGCCGCCACTCGGCAGCTCCGGCAGCGAGTAGAAGAGAAGGCGGATCAGCTCATCGGCGTCGCCGAGGCTGCCGGCGGCGAGGTGCAGCGGAGTTTGAAGGTGCACACCACTCTGCGCGTACGGCTTGGCGCCGTGCTGCAGCAGCACACGCACCAGCGCCGTGCGACGGCGGCGGTGATGCTCCCGGTGCGCTTCCGCGGCGGCGGACGCCGAGGACGACGACAACAGCGGCGACGAGGCTGCCGCTGCCGCTGTTGATGCACCGGGCGTGGCCGGCGCTGCCGTGGCCTGCAGACGCAGCGCCAGGAACAAGGGCGTTTCGTCCGCGTCGTCGGTCTCGTTGGGATCGGCGTAGTGGGTCAGCAGCAGCTCCGCCATCTCCACCGAACCATCCGCCACCGCGCGGTGCAGCAGCGCCCCGCCGTTGGGCAGCCCACTCGGCCGCAGCGGACTCGCCTGCGCCTCGGACAAGAGCACCGACACGATGCGCAGCAGCGCATCCTTATCGACCGCTGATGAGGCTGCAGCGGCGGCGGCGGCGGCGGACGGATCCGGGCCGCTGATGGCGTACAAGGAGTCCGAGGCGACCAATGCCGCCGACCCCCTCTCGTCTGCATCCCGCTGCGCCCGTTCCGTGATCGTCGCAAGGTGCTCCTGGTGTTCCCGCTGCAGTTTGATGGCCATCTCCAGCGGCGTCATGCGGGTGACCCGCTCCTCGGCCTCGACGTTCACGAGCAGCTCGGGGTTGAGCAGCACGTCGTTGGCGCCGCTCGACGCCCCGCCCGCGCCCAGCGCCAGGCCGCTGCTGCTGCGGTGCGAGCCGCGCCGTCCGCTGACAGCGCCGGCCCGCGATGAGCGACCCGGTGAGGCGGCGGTGCTGCCGCCGGCGCCACCAGTGCTGGCGAGGAGCTCCGCGAAGACGTCCGCCGACGGGCCGCGCCCGCCGTTCGCCGCGTTGCTGATGAGCTGGTTCGAGTGCCGGATGAGCTGCTCGACGATCTCTGCGTGCCGCTGACGCACGGCGATGTGCAGCGGGGTGTAGCCGTCCATGTCCGCCTTGCCGCACAGCAGCGTGGCGCCGCCGAAGCGCATGAGCCGCTGCACCGCCGTGGCGTTGCCGACGAGGGCCGCGTAGAAGAGTGGGGTGCGACCGGCCATGTCGACCGCGTTGATGTCCATGTGAATCTCCGTGACGAGCCCGGCACCGCCGCCCCCGAGCCCTGACGCCGCCGTGGCCGAGGTGGGCGCTGCCGCCGCGGCTGCCGCCGAGGACACCGCGTGCCCGTCACCCGCGCCGCTGTTGCTGCCGGCGCGGCCCTTGAGCCCACCCGCCGCCGTGGAGCCCGCGAGGGGGGCGCCGGTGGGGTTCAGTACCTGCGGCGCGAAGAGTATCTCCAGCACCGACGGGGCGTGCGAGCAGAGAGCCGCGTAGTGGACCGCGGTGGCCCCCTGCGAGTCGCGCTGCATCGGGTCGACGCGGTAGTCGACGAGGAGACGGCGGATCAGCTCGGGGTGGTAGTCGAAGATGGCGTGCTGCAGCGGGGTCATGCGCAGGGGCAGCCGCGCCGGCAGCGGGGCGAGGCGGGCCGCCGCGGCCGCGTGCGACCCCGTGCCCCGTGACCGGCGACCGCGCCCCACTCGGCCCCCCGGCGACGCCGTCGCGGCGAGCGTGCGGCTTGAGCGGAACTTCTCCGCTAGCACGGTGCCGGTGGTGCTGCTGCTGTCCCCGAGATCGCCGCTCTGCTGCTCGTCGCCCACGTCGTCCTCCTCGTCGGCGAAGTCGTCGTCGCCGTCGTCGCCCGGCTCGGTGACGGTGTCCTCCAAATCGTCCACGTCGAAGTAAGGCTCGTCCCCACCGCGCCCGCGCGGGCTGCGACCCCAGAAGGAGCCGTGGCCCCGGTCGCCCAGCCGACGCCGCCCACCACCGCCACCACCGCCGCCCTTCAGCGACGCCTTGGTGGAGTGCGACGGCGGTGGCGACTTGATGCGCACCTGCTGCTCCGCGAACTGCACGTACGGCAGGTCGAGCTCCTCATCGGGAATGAAGCCCTGCATCAGCGCGCCGGCACGCAGCAGCGTGTCCAGCACGTCCGCCGTCGAGGCCGCGGGCGGCAGGAAGGACCACCACGTGCCCAGCTCACGGCCGCCGAAGAAGGGCTGGCTGGGCTGCGCGGGGTGCGAGGCTGCTGCTACCGCCGGCCCCGCTGCGGCTGCCCCACTCGCCGCTGCGCCGGCTCCGGTTGCGCTCCCGCTGACGCTGACAGAGCGCGGGTAGGTGCTGCCCGCCGCCGTCCCCGCCAGCAGGTTCGCGCCGCCGAGCGCGGCCAAGCCGGGCGCCGGGCACAGGATGAGGTTGCGCTGCACCGCCGCCGGCAGCTGCGCGAAGCGAACCGCGTTGGCCACCGCCGAGCTGCTCAGGCTGTTCAGCACGTTCGCGGCGGCCGAGTTCGGCGCCGACTCCGCCACGCCGCTGCGCGCGGCCGTGGCCACGGAGGCGAGGGTCTGGACGTAGCGTGGGTCGTTGCGGCCCGTGCCGTGGCGCAGCAGCGACGCGACCGCCGACTCGCCGAGCGCGTTCTCGAACTCCACGGAAAGGCCGTGCTCGGCCAACACGCGCAGCACCGCCGGCTGCGCCGCCGCGTAGTGGACGAGGGTGTAGCGGCCATCGGACGAGATCTGCGTGAGTGAGTCCCCCTGACGCAGCAGCGCTTCCACTCGCGCCACATCGCCCAGCGCACAGGCCCGCGCCAGTCGCGTCTCGCACGCGTTCACGAGCGCGTCGAAGGGCACGTGGGCGCCCCAGAAGTCCAGCAGACGGACGGAGAGTGCATCGCCGCGGTCGAGCGCGACGGTGGCGGCCGTGCGACCGCACGAGTCCAGCAGGTCAAACTCCAGCACCGTCCGCCGCGCCACCGCGGCATCCCCGCTCGGCGCGGTCGTTGCGCTGAGGTTCCCATCCACGACACCGGCACCGCCGCTGCGCCGTCCCGCCGGCAGGGCCCCGCACAGCTCGGGCAGGCTCCACCAGCGGCACGGCGCGGCCACGACGGAGGCCGAGGCCCGCGCTGACTTCTCCGCCCCCGCGGCCGACTTCGCCGCGCCCCCTCCCAGAATGGGAGCGGGACGGTCTTTCCCGTTTCCGTGCGGTGGCGCTGCCGCCGCGTCGGGGTCGCGCTGTTGCGGGTACACGCTCAGGAGCAGCGGCAGCCCGAAGTAGCCGCCGCCGTGGGTGCGGCGCTGCCGCAGGAGGTGCTGCAGGGCCGCCAGCACCGCGTCGGCGGAGATGCTGCAGACCAGCGCTGCCGGCGGCACCGGCCCGGTGACGGGGAGGGGGGCAGCGGGCGTCGCTGCGGCTGCTGCTGCTGCGGCGGCGGCCACGGCGGCAGCGGCGTTGCTCACCCCGCGGCTCTTGCGCGACGGCGGCGCGGCGCCCGACGCGTTCGGGCCGCCGCCTGCACCAGCGGCGCCTCCGCCCGCTGCGGTGCCCTCGCCTCCTGTGACGAGGCGGTGCCGATGCTGCTGGCGCAGCACCCCCACCACGGTCTCGGCCTCCACCGCGGCGAGTAGGGTGTACGGCAGCGGGAGCGGCGGCATCGGCGGCGCCCACGCCTCGGCCCCGCTGTGCTCCCCACCCGCCCCACTCGCTGTCGCGGCTAGAATGGAGGGCGCCGCGATCGCCATCGTCATCGGCGTCTGCAGCGGCGACACCGCGGCCTCCTCGAAGCTCGGCTGGATCGCCGTGGCCGTCAACAGCAGCCGCATGAGCTGCGCGTGGTCGCCGTGGGCCACAACGTAGTGCAGCACCGACCCCGTCACGAAGTTCTCCTCGTGCTTGGGCGCCTCGAGCACCTGGATCGCCGCCGCGCCCACCGTACCTGTGGCGAGGCTGCCGCCGGCGCCGATGCCGCCCATCACCCCACCCGCCGGGGACGTCGCGAACACCTTCGACTTGATCGTCGACTGCCGACCCTTGAGTTCCGCACTGGGCGCTCGGCTTGCTTTGCCGCGCCCGCTGTTCGCATTGGACGAAGCACCCGACTCTTGGCCGCCACCAGCGGTGGTGGCGCCGGCCCCTGCGGCAGCTCCGCCCACCGTGCCTGCCCCGCCGTCTCCCGCGCCGTCGAGCCCGCCGCCAAGACCCCCGCCGGCGCCGCCGCCGGTGTTCACCGTCCCCGCCGCAGCGGCCGCGGCCGTGACGGTGGTGTAGCGGAACGTGTCGTTCACGCTGGCGCCGTGCTCCACCAGCACCCGCATCACCTCGAGCGCCTCGGGCGTGTTCAACCCTGAGAGCAGCATCACCGCCAGCGGAGGGAGCGCATCGGGGCTCGCGGCCGCAGCGAGACTCGCCATCGCTGACGCCGTCGCCGCACCCACACCCGCGCTCGCGGCTGCCACGGCTGCCGGTGTCGGTGCGGTGCCACCGGGCGCCGCATCGCCGCCGCCGCTGCGCTGCTGCTGCAGCGGCACCTCCCCGCGTGGCGCATCGAAGTCGATCAACGGTGCACTGCCTGCAGCGCTGCCGTCCGCAGCCGGCGCACCGCCCCCGGCGGAGGGGTTTGCGTTGCCTGTCGCGCCGAACTGCTGCTGCTGCTGCTGCATCTGTTGGTGCTGCTGACGGACTTGGTCGACGATGGGACCCGTGTAGAAGCTCAGCGGCGGCACCTCGCGCGCGGCGACGGGGTCGGCGCCGCGGTCGATCAGCCGCTTCACGGCATCCACGTCGCACGCGAGGCAGGCTTCCATCAGTTGGGCGTTCCACGTGTGGTGGGGGTCCTCGCGGGTGTGTGCCTGCGCGGACCCGATGCCGCCCCCACCACCACCGCCAACCTCACCCACACCGCCGGCAGCAGCAGCGCCCGCGCCGCCCTTGTTGCCCTTGCGCCGCTTCTCGCTCGGTGCCACCGCGGTCATGGCGAAGGTGACGACACGGGAAGGTGCTTGTTGGACTGTCGGGGAAAGGAGCCACGGCAGATGCGGGCAATGCTTGATGTGCCGCGCACCGCGTTGTTCGCTTCGAGGTTCTAATGCGCTCTTCCTCTTGCACAGAGGAAGAGCGGGGAGGAGCGGGTGGGGACACACCCACGCCACCACAAACAGGAAAGAGCGACCACCACCACCACGAGGGGGCAGAGGGGGGGACACCGAAGTGTGAAGGTCGACCTGCGAAGTGGGGATCGCGTGTTCTGCACTGGTATGCGTGCTGTGATGGTGCACGTGCGCGGATGCGTGCGTGTGTGTGTGGGGGGGGGGAGAAGGGGAGAAGGCGAATACGAGGAAGAGTGTCGAGACGACTGAGGTCGATAATGGAGGACATGGCGAGGGACCGGTGAAGGGGCGCGCACTCCATCAGCGCCATCTCCTCCGCCCGTTCACGCTGCAACGTGCGTGCCGGGCTCCGATGGCTGCAGCACGACGGCTGCCCTTCCCATCGCGGCGTGAGGGGGGGAGGGGGAAGAGGGGAGTGGAAGACGGCGGGCGGGTGCGCAAGTCTGCTGCTCGACGGCGCTTCGCGTGGCTCGGAGGTGCAAGACGAGAACGGTGGTGGTGGACGTCGTCGTCGCCGCCGTCGTCGCTGTGTCGGGAGCGAAGGAGACTCAGCCAGAATGAGAACGCAATTCAAGATCCAGGCGTCTTAAAACAGAAGGAAGAAGTAAGCAGAGTCGTTGGCGGTGGTGTGTGTGTCTGTGTGTGTGTGTGTGTCGTCATTCACGTAGTGTACATGGCGCAGCGATGGCAGGCACAGCAGTGCTGCGTGTAACCCAGAACCCTTTCACATCTGTGTGTGTGACGTGTGACGTGCGACGTGTGACGTGTGGTTTACCGGACAAGCACGATGCACACGTTCGAGGTCATGTGCGCACCGCAAAACCCCTTCTCTCGGCGACGCCGCACGCGACGACAACGTGGGCTTCGCGGAGACGGCGCAGCTAACGAGCGACCGCGGCGACGATGAAGACGGCGATAGGGGGGAGGTGGGGGGGGGGGGCGTCAGCCGCACACCGCTACATCAGCACAGCGCCCGTCCACCCCCTCCCCCCTACGCGCTCCTCGCATAGCCACACACACACACACACACACATACACTCCTCTCCGGTTTATTGCAGCTGCTTGCGCATGGCTTCCCGCGCCTTGTACAGCTCCGCCAGCTGCGCATCGGCCGCGGCGTTCCCCGTCGAGGGCATCTGCGGGAAGTACGGGTTGCTCAGCTTCGGCTTCTCGACCGATGCGACACCGCTGTCACGGCTCAAAGCCGCCGCCGCAGTGGTGATGGTGGCCCCACGACCGTCGAGGTACCCATTCCCGCCCCCGTGCGGCGTGGTCGACGTGGAGGACATGCCCAGGTTCACGCCGGGCGCGATGCTCGCGTCGTCGTGGATGGGCTGCAGATGAAATGGGCGAGAAGGGCTGACCACCGCGTGGCCGGCACTCGCGCCACACGGCGCGAGCGGCCCCAAGTGTGCAGCGGTTGACGCTGGCGTGCGCAGGGGCGCGGGGCCGACCGGCGGCGGCGGCGAGTCGGAGGGCAGCGGCAGCGGCGCGGCACCCGCGGCGCCGCCGGTCCAGCCGTTGACGGCCGCCACCAGGCCGGGCCGCGTCATGGGGTCCCGCGGGGCCGCGCCGACGGACGCCGCGGAGGTGGGCGGCGGCGGAGAGAGCCGCGAGAAGGCCGCGTCCGCCGAGTGCGGCGGACCCTCCGCGCCGCCGCCGCCGCTGGTGCGCGCGGCGCTGGGGCCCAAGCGAGCAGACTGCGTGGACGGCGGCAGCGAGGCGAGCCGGTGCTGCCCACGCATCGCCAGCAGCGCGTTGTTGTCCAGATTGTACGGTGCAGCCGCTGTGGCTGTCGATGTGGCGGTGCTCAGCGAGGACGGCGACGGGGACGGCGGCAGCGGGCGTGGTGACGACATTGACGCGAGGGAGTGGGGTGCAGAGGCGGCGAAGGAGTGAGGCAGCTGTGGCTGTGGCGGAGGCTGTGGCTGCGCTTTCGTTACCACAAGTGTCTGCGGGGCCTCCAGTGAGTCCGCGGTCCAGGAAGCGCGCGTGGAGGAGCTCCGGCCTTCTGCGGCGACTGTCGAGGGCGTCGTGGCCGCCGTCGCCGCCGCCGTCGTCCCGTTCAAGAGCGTGCGCAGCTGCTCCGTCAGCTCACCCTTCTTCTCCAGCGCCTGCTCCCGCTGGGCCTGGCGATGCTGCTGCTGCACCGCGAGCTGCACCTGCTGCTGCCGCGCGCTGAACCACCGCTCAAAGTCGCGGACGAGCTGCTCCTGCGCGTGCTTGAGGTACGCGTGCATGCCGTCGATCTCCTCCTTGTCCCGGCGCAGCTGAGCCGCACACTCGTTGTACCGCTCCTTGGCCGCGCCAAGCTCCGCCAGCCACGCCGTCTCGTCCGCGTCGGCCTCGTCACTGCCGTCCGCCGCCCGCTCCGCCCGCCGCCGCTGGATTTTGGTCTTGAGCTGCTTGATGGCATCGACGCACGCGTTGAGCTGCTGCGCCGTCGCCTTGCACGCCGCGTACTTGGGTCGCAGCAGCTGCTTCGTATCCTCCACCTTGTGCTGCGCCTCGTACGACGCCTTGAACGCCTCCAGCGCCTGCGCGCGGTCCTGCACGAGTTGCTCGTCGAGCAGCACGTCCACCGCACTGCGCCCGTCACCGACCCTATCCGAGTCCGCCGCGTCTCCCTTCTCGACCTCGTCGTCCTCGGCATCGGCGCGGTCGGCGTCTGCGCCACCGCGGCGCATCAAGTCCCGCTTGCTCTCCAGGAACTCGGTCGCCGCGGCGACCTCGGCCTCGCTGAGGTGGCCTTGCTGCGCCAGCGCCGTCACGCGGGTCAAGGCTGCCGCGGCACTCCGCTCGCCCGCCACGGCCTCCATCAGCGCTGCGGGCGTCGCCGCCGTGGTCGTGCCCGCTGTGGTCGTCGATGCAGCGCTGGCGGAGCGCCGGAGCAGTGCGACGAGTTGCCGTGCGTCGTCGTAGACGCGTCGCCGCAGCGCCGTGGCGTCCATCGCGGTGGTCGCGTCGGGGCTGCCGCTGGGGTCGTAGAAGTGGAAAGGCTCGCCGCCGGCGCCGTCGGCGGGGGGCAGCGACTGGGCGGCGGCGTTGAACCGCACCTGCGCGCCGCCGCCCACCGCCCCGCCGCCACCCCCGCTCGCGTGCCCCGACTTCTTGAGCACCGTCAGCAGCATCTGCAGCTCGTTCTCCTTCAGCTGCAGACTCTGCCGCAGCGCGTCCACCCTCGCCTCGCTGTCGGCCAGCAGCCGCGCCTGCCGCTGCTGCTCCTGCTGAGCTGCCAGCGCACTGCCGGATCGGGCACTCGCACTCGAGCCGCCGCCGCCGCCGCTCGCACCCGGCCCTCTCTCACCTGCACCACCGCCCCCACGCACGACGCGCTCTCGCAGCACGTTAAAGCAGAAGTAGATGCGGGCCAGGTCACCCTGCAACCCCGTCAGCCGCGAGTCCCAGTCCCCATCGACGGTGGCCTTCTGCACATACGCGTCGACCATGCCGCGACACACCGCCTTCTCGTCGGAGGTGAGGCTGCGGTCTGCTGGAAGGGCGGCTCCACCACCGCCGCCGCCGCCGTTCGCGCGGAGGTGGGCGACCTCGTCCTTCAGCTGTGCCACCTCGGCACGCAGCTTGCGCACGAGCAGCGCGGGGTCGGTCTCGGTGTTGACGTGCGGCGCCTGCTTGATAAGAGCGACGCGCTGGGCGAACTGGCACGTGCTGATCGTCTCCGCCACCTGCGAGGCAACGACGTGCGCCGTGGCGAGCATCACCGTCTTGCAGTTCCGACCGAGGCTGTCGCGCAGCACCATCGTGAGGAACGCGTTGCGGTACGGCACGTGCTCCCTCACCCCCTTTGCCTTCTCACTCAGCGCCACGATGACCTGCTCGAGGAAGTGCAGCGACAGGTTGATGTGTTTCGCCTCTGTCAGGATGGTGCCGGACACACCCGTCTTGCTGACCCGCTCACTACCGGCAAGGTCGACGAGGTTCAGCTTCGACCGACGCACGACGGTGGAGTTGGCGGACCGGGCCTCGAGGTAGATGGTGAAGATGCAGTGCGAGCGCGACGACGTCTTGTTCATGGGTGTTTCGCAGTACAGCCGGTTCGTGTCTCCGAGGAACAGCAGGTTGAGGGCATCCGACAGAGTCGGCGCGCTGTGCTGCTCCAGCCCCTTCAGCATGATGTCGTCCTCCATCTCATGGATCGTGACAGGCGGCAGCTCCTCCAGCGTGCGGGCATCACGACCGTGGTTGAGCAGGTCCTGGCCCTTGTCGTTGTAGATCTGCAGGTACGACATGGTGATCGTGTACGTCGTCGACCCTGCGCCCGCGCTGCCGGGGACGTGGTCGCCCGCCGCATTCGCGTCGCCGCCCCCCTCGCGCCGGCGCGCCACCTCCTCGTAGATCATCGCCATCGCGCGGGGGATGAGGCCGCGGTCCTGATAGCTCTCTGTGCCGCCCGTGATGCTGAACGTCTTGCCGCTGCCGGTCTGTCCGTAGGCGAAGACGGTGCTGTTCATGCCGTCCAGCACCGACTGCACGCAGCCCTTCGCGACACTGTTGAACACGTCCTCCTGCGTCGCGCTTGGCTTGAAGACGCGGTCGAAGCGGTACTGGAAGTCCACCACGGTGTTGTTCACCACATCGTCCACGAGCGCCGGCGAGGGGCCGGCGGTGTTGCCGCCGTTGCTGGAGGCGGGTGCGGCTGCCGCCGCTGCAGGGCGCTGTGCATCTTGCACCAGCCGCTGCGCCGTGTGGAGGTGCAGCACGGACTTGTTGAAGTCCTCTTCGACCTCATACTGGAATGCCGCCGCTGCCTGAGCGGCGGCGGCGGCGGTTGATGATGACGACGCGGTGCCTGTGCCGCCGGTGGCGAGAAGGCGGCTCTGCTGTGTGGTGGGGGCGGGACGGATGCGGAGGTACACCGCAATGCCCTCCTCCCCGCGCTCCCTCGACATCGCGTGCCGCACTGCCGCACCTCGACAGCTGGAGGGAGCGAGATGCGAAGGCCGCTGTGTGACGGTGTGGACAGGAGGTTGATCGATGACCACTGCCTGTTAATGTGTGTATGTATATGTGTACGTGTGTGTGTGTGTGTGTGGAGAGGTGCAACAAGGAATGCCACAAGATCGACGCAGATCCCGTCGACCGGATCGAGTTCAGCGCGTGTGGCCGAAAAGCTTGAATCCCCGTTTTTTCGCTTGCTGATGTCGCCGACGCATACACACAGACAGACAACGCAGAAGATGATGGAGGCGTTCGGGGTGGTGGGTGAGGGGTCAGGGATCTCCACCAATGACCAAGAGTCAGCGGAGCTCTATAGTGGTACGGGGAAAGTGGGGTGGCGTTCGTAAACCTCTGTGCGGGATGCTGCGGCTAGAGTCGGGCGTGTGTGTATGGCGTGCCACAAGACACACACACACACACACGCGCGCACAAGCGGACGCACTCAGGCCCGCAGACTCGGACACGCTGATGCGTACGCCCCGTGTATGTTTGGGGAGGGAAGGGGGAAGAGGAATACAAGAAAATTGAAGGTGCAGGAGCTGCAGCACGTCGTGTTTGCGGTTGTGTGTGTGTGTGCGCGTGTGGAGGGCATCGTAGGGACGGAATTGAGGGATGGATGGATAAGAGTTGGATAGCGGGCAGACTTGTGCATGTGTACATATGCGCGCCACGTGTGTGTGTGTGTGTGTGTGTGTGCGTGTGTGTTCATGCGTGTCAGCAAGGACGAGTTTCTACATCTACGCCAGCTTGGCGCTGAGGGTCAACCAAGATCACACATCCGCGCGTGCGTGTGCCTGCGTGCTGCGGAGGGAGCTTACGAGCTGCGCAGCGCAGGAGGAGCTCGAAGCACAGCCCTATCACCACGCAGCTTCGCGTACGTGTGTGTGTGTGTGTGTATGTGTGTGTGTGTGTGTGTATGTGCGGTCGAGCCTCTCACACGCGAGGATGCAGTAGCGCAAGCTTGAGTAAAGACCTCGTGACCGGCAACACCACGCGGTGCCGTGGTGGCACTCTACGGTATCTAGAAGCTCTAGGAGGAGCAACCAACGCTGGCCACCGCCAAACAGATCATCGGCGGTGAGGTGTCAAGGCGACGAGGAGAAGGGCAAGAGGCGGCGACTCCCGCAGCTTGCAGCACTGACACGAACAAGCTCGACTCGCCCCGTCGCTCCACTGCCCCCCCCCCCGCCCCCCTCCCCCCTTCACCCAACCCCTCCCACTGCTTGATGTCACAGACGCCCCATCCGCACGTGAGGACACATCTAGACAAACACACATTGGCACAACCGCAGGAGGCGGTGGCACGTGTGCGCGCCGTCACACAGACTCAACCCCCCCCCCCCCCCCCCCGCCGCCGGTGCACCTCAGTGGCGCTTCCCCGTCCTCCAGTCTCCCCCCTTTTCCCCTTTACGGCAGTGGTGCGTCCTACATCGGCTGCACAACAGCCGCAGCGGGAGGATCGAGGCACGAGCTGGACGCGCTCAGAGGTTCTATCCATGCCGCGTCAACGCCACCACCGCCACCACCACCACCGGTGAATCTGATGCTGACGCTGTCTAGTACGCCTGCGTCGTGTGTGCGCCGCCCTCTCGCGCAACTCGGGCTGGCGGGGAGTGGCAGCGCTGACCCAAAGGTGGTGGACGGCACCGCTCGCGCCGAGAGCGGCGCCGTCAAAACGTCGGCCCCCTCTCCGAGGGGAAGCGACGGTGCGGCGGGTGTGGGGCGGCGCACGGGTGGGGCCGGCAAGGCGGCGATCAGCGCGTCGCTCAGCACCGTCCGGCCGTGGGGCTGGCTCGGCGCGCCTGCACGGGTCATTGCCGCCGCACCGCCTGCGGCCCATGTCGTGGTGCTGGTGAGGGCGGAGAGCAGCACGTCGTGCTGATGCTGCTGCGCGGCGGACGACGTGGACGGCGGCGGAGGCGGGAGTCGCGACACCCCGCCCAACGCGTCGACGCCAGTTGGAGCCCGTCCCGGTGCTGCCGCTGCCCCTGCCGGCGGGGGCGCGTCCGTGAGGTAGCGGCTACGCAGGCGGCTGATGTGGTTCTGCACGCGGAGCTCCGTGTCGTGCGTGATCGGTGCTGGGGCGGCGTCACCGGTGAACAGGATGAAGGGCACCGCGCCAGGACGCTGGACCGGCGCGGCTGCACCGCGTGACGGCGCCGGGGACCGCAGCAGCAGCAGCGAGCGCCGCGCGTCGGCCTCGGTGGAAGGTTGTGCATCGCTGACACCGGTCGTCGCGGCATCCGGCGTTGCGGAGGCCGCGGGACGCGCGCGCAGCGGCGATTGCAGTGTGCGGCCGCGGGGCGCAGCCGCGGCACCCGGAGCCGGGCTCTGCAGCGACACGCACACCAGCCGCAGGCACGCACGACCCCCGTGCCCTCCCCCGAGCGAGGCGGCGAGGCCTGCATCGCCGCCGTGCACCTCCTCCCCGTCATCATCGTTGCCGTCAGCGGCGAGCATCAGCAGGTGCACGGGGAGGCAGTCCTGCAGCGACATGGCATCGTAGACGAGGCAAAGCTGTGCGGCGGGCACACCGGTGCGCCGCGTGACCTCGTCCTTGATGTCCTCCACCGTGACCGCCTCGCGCGGGGAGGGGAGTGGGCCGGCGCTGCGTGACATCTCTGTGCGCTGCGCTGACGGCACGCAGAGGCGCAGGACGAGGTCGAAGGTCGCCGCCACCTCGGCCTCGGTGAAGCGGCACGGCAGGTCACCGCGCGCCGCGGCTCCGGCTGCTGCTGCTGCTGTGTCGCTGGGGTTGGGCCCTACCTGTCCTGCATGCCAGCAGCGCAGCATGTCCTCGTACCGCTCCAGCACCGGCGGCGCCGGCAGCTCCGCCTGCGCGCCTGCCACCATCGCCACCTCGATGTCCGCCATCGCGCGGCGCGCTGTGGCGGGCAGCGGCCGCGGGGACGCTGAGGTTGCCTGTGCGGGTGCTGCGGCGGCGGTGCTTCCATGGTGCGGCCCGAGGAGCACCGTGGACTCCCCGGGGAGGTAGCTGGAGAAGGACTGCGCCACGTACGTGCGGGCAATGGGCGACGAGCTGGGCATCGCGGGGGAGGTGGACGCGGCGGCTATTGACGCCGGCAGCGGCGGTTGCGTGGCTGCAGCCGCGACAGGCACGGCGAAGCGGGACGAGGCGATGCCGGCGGTGACGCTGCTGGCGTGGAGAGCGACGGGCGCGGGGTGGTGGTGCGTCGCCTCGTTCCCGTGGGTGGCGGGGGCAGCGGAGGTCGGTGGCACCGTCACGTGCACCAGACCCTGCCGGCCGTGTGAGGCGAGCTGCATGGCGTCCCCCGCCCGGTTGGGGTCACACAGTGACGATGTGCGGCGGCTGCCAGGGCTGCGCGGGCGGCGCGGCGGTGGTGCCGCTCCTAATGCCGATGATGGCGGTGCGTGGTGCAGCCACGCACCATCGCTGCGCATTCCACTGCCCGCGGTGTTGCGGCCGAACAAGCGAGGTGCGTCCTCGTCGGTCTCCCCCTCGTCGCACAGGAGCGCGGGGCTGGGGATGTGCGGTGGCGCGGTCTTGCGGCGCGGCGGTGGCGGCCGGCTCGCGTCGGCGTACTGCTCTGCCCACAGAAGACTGACGGCATCGCGCGAGTGCCTTGCAGCGGTGGCGGTCGGGTCCTTGTCCAGCCTGCTGAGCTTGTGGTCATCGGCGCTCTTGCGGCGGCTGTTGCTGTTGCTCCGGCGCTTCTCGCCGTGTTTGCGTAAGTTCGACGAGTGGCGACGCCGGTGCGGCTCGTGCTGCTGCGGCGGCGGGGGGTCCGCGGGTGCGGGGCGCTGCGGCGAGGCGCGCCGACTGCGCCCTGCGACAGCCGCCGGAGACGGCGTCAAGCCCCGCGCGCGCAGGTACCGCGGCGGCCCCTGCACCTCAACCGGCGGTGCTCGCACGGCGTCAGGTGCCATCGGGTTGATGCTGTGCAAGCCACGCGTGCGCGGGCTGCCGTCACGCAGGACCGCCGCCACACGCGCCTGGGCAGCGCTGGAGAGGGAGGGCGGGGCGAGGGAGGGCGAGTGGGCCCGCGCAGACGGGTGCCAGCCGTCCCCGCGTGTGTGCGTGCTGCTGTCCTTCGTGACGTGATGCCGGTGTGCGTGGCCCACTTCGCTGGACATCGATGAGTCCACCGATAAGCCGCGAGAGGACGACATCGATGGGGACGGCGATGCGTGGGAGGTGGGGTCGGGCGGTGGCACCGTGGCGGCGCCGAGGGCCTCGACGCGCGACAGCGGGTTCGCGCGTTGTTGCTGCTGTTGCTGCCCAGTGGCGCGGGACGCCGGGGCCTGGCCGTGCGCCGTGGACGGAGCGGTGGACTCCCGCCATGACGCGTCAAGCCCGCTGCGCTCGCTCTCCGCGGTCGACCTGCTGTCCGACGTACTGGCGCGGTTGCCACTGCTGGACGTGGAGTGCACGACGTCGTTTGGCCTGCTGTCGCTGCCCCCGTGCGGCTGTCCTTCCTCCACGAAGGCGATGGAGGTGGCGCTGGAGGCCATGGACATGGGCGCCGTCGCAGGCATCGCTGTGGTGGAGATGACAGAAGGGGGGGGGAGGCGGGGAAGTGAGAAGAGTGGAGAGTGCGAGCAGGAAACACACAACGTGTGGCGCACATGCGTTGAGCACGCACGGTGCTGCTGCTGCGGAGGGCGAGCAGGCTGACGTGAGAGGCAGAGGAGCTCGGTCCAGGGCTCGCCCAGGTGCTCGTCACTCGCAGAGCGGCCCTTGTTTGAGCATCAGACACCCACCCACCCGCACACACACACACATACACACACGCCTCTGCAGCACTCGCTTCGCAGACCGCGCAGTAATGCCTTCTTTTGCTTGATTTCTTGCTTCATCGTGGTCGAGGCGCGTCAGGCGCGCGCGCATGAAGGGTGTCCTCCTCTGATGGAGTGTGCGTCACGGCCCCTGTCGACGCCCGCTCCCCTCCGCCTGAGACTGCGCCGACTTCTAATGCAGTGGGGGGGGGGGGTCGCCTGCACGTGTGTGCGACGGCGCCATCAGCGGTGCGCACCCCTTATGGCGCCAACGAACAAGACTCTCCCGTGTGAGGCCACTAGAAGAGAAACGCGTAGCGCTCCTTCAGCACCGCACAGCCCCGCGCACTGAGCAGCGGCGGCTGCGGGTACGCGTCCCTGGCCGACGTGGGCCCCGACGCATCCACCAAACCGAGCAGCCCCGCGTGCGCCGCCTCGACGTGGTGGGTGAGCTTCACCTCCTGCAGGTCCGCCAGCTCCGTCTCCGCGAAGCGCGGCCAGACCGGGGCACTCGGAGGCAGCTGCAGCGGCTGCTCCGCCTCCATCCACACAACCACGAGTGTCTTGAGCCAGTCGAGCAACAAGACAGCCGGCGCCGAGGACGGCAGCGGCGGCGACGGTGCGGTGGCGGCCGCCGCCGCAGAGGCCACGGCGTCGCTGCCCGTGTCCGCCGCCTTGGCAGCGTCAGAGGTGGGGAAGGGCGAGGCGTCGCGCGTGGGGAGCTGCGGGGTGGTGGCGGTGGCGGTGGTGCTGCTGCCGCTGGTGTTCGGCGTTGTGACGGCCGCGGAGGGGTCGCAGCCGGCGTCCAGCTTCAGCGACAGGCACGGCCCACCTGTGCCGGCGAGCAGCGCCGCCGCCACCGCGGCATCGGCCGCCGCGGACGCGGACGCGTCGTCGGGGTCTGCACTCGCTTGCTTCAGCTTGGCTTTGGTCCTGTCCGAGGTGCGCTGCCGTGCCGTGGCCTGCAGTGCCTGCTGCTGTGGCGAGAGCGCCGGCAGAACCTTGAAGTGCCGCACGCGCGCCGCCGCCGCCGACTTGTCGGTCGGGGCTGCCGGTGGTGGTGGTGGTGGTGCCTGGGACCGCAGCCGCTCCTTCTCCATCGACACAGCCAGCGCAATCGCCACGCACGCCTCCATCAGCGTTGGCAGGATCGCCTCGAGCGCGTCGCCGCACCGCTCGTAGGCGGAGCGCCGCTGCGGGTTGCGCTGCCGGCGCCGCGGTCGCAGCGGCCCAGCAGGGGAGGGTGGAGTGTGCGCGACAGCCGCCGAGGACGACGCCGGTGACTGCGCGGAGCCGGCCGAGTTGGGGGTTGCGTGCTGGTGATGCCTGAGCGCGTCATAGAGGGCCTCGAGCGTCTCGGGGCTGCTGATGTCTGACGCCGCGAAGGCGTCGTCGTCAACGTCGGGTGACCCGCTGAAGCCCCCCAGCATGCCTGCCGACGATGTCGAGGCCTGCTGTGACTGCCGGCTGAGGTGAGCGCCGCCTGGCGGGTTGCGGTTCACGCACGCCGGCATCACCGCGCTGCTGCTGCTGCTGCTCGTGGTGGTGGTGGGAGTCGCTGGTGCGACTGCTGCCGAGGACGACGACACATCGGTGATGTTCGCCGCATTCATCACGATGTCGTGCAGCACAAACAGGTACCACAGTGCCTCGACGCAGTACACGTTGCTGTCGAGGACCGCGGCGTCGCCGGTGCCGGCCGACGGCATCGGCGGCTGGCGCGACTGCGCGGTGGCCACGTACGCGACGCGCACCACCGCGTCGAGCAACACGCTGAGCAGGTGATGCATTGCCTCTCCGTACCGAATCGCGAACGCCATCCGCGTGGCCACCTCGTCGCGGCGCAGCCACCGCGCCGACAGCTCCGCCACCACGTTGACGCACTCCGAGGGTGGCGGTGACGTTGTCGACGTGAGCGTCGTCGCAGCGGAGAGAGACGCGGGATCGGCGATCGCGTACGGGTTCAGCAGCGCCGTCCACTCCGACAGCAGCTCCGGCCGCAGGACGGCGAAGACGTGCCGGTGCTCGGTGCACTGCCGCGAGATCCACTGCGCGGACGGCGGGGGCAGGGGCACGGGGCCCACCGCCGCCGCCGCCGCCGCGTCTGCACGGGCGGGCTGGCTGCTGCTCGCCGTAGTAGCGCCTTGCGAGGGCTGAGGCGACGAGGACGACACGGACGGCGTCGTGCGACCGCCGGCGCTCTGAGCATCCGCCGCGCCGCCGCCGCCGCCGCCGCCTTCCCGCCGCCTTGCCTCCTCGCCCTGCTCCTCCTCGTTCCCTTTGGCATCATCCTCGGCGTCGCTGCTGTCGTCGCTGGAGGTTGTGACGCGGCTCTCACCACTGCCGCTGCTGCTACTGCTGCTGCTGCTGCTGCCGCTGCGTCCCAGCTGCGCACTCGGCGCCCCTTCGTTGCCCCTCGTCTCCTCTACCCCCAGCTTGACGTCCGCCTCGTGGCGCGGCCGCTTGAGGTCGTGCAGCACCTCCGACTGAGCGGCACGCACATCCGCAGCGCCCTCCCCCTTCTCCGCCACATCGCCGCGGCTGTGCTTGCGGTGGCGGTGGCGGCGACGGCGCGCGGTGCGCACGATTGCGTCGGCACCGTCCTCCTCCCCACCCCCCGCATCCCCCGCGCCAACACCACCACCACCTCCGGCGACAGCCGCGGATGCTCGACCGGCGGACATCAGCTCCGGTCGATGCAGACCGGCGAGGCTCTCCGGCCCCGCCCGCAGCGGCGGCGGCGGCACCCACGCGTAGGCGAGCCGCGCGCCTTCCATCTGGAAGGGCTGCGTGCGCCAACTCAGCAGTGTGTCGCCCTGCAGTAGCGAGTACAGCCGCCAGCGGTAGTAGAGCAGGCACGGGTGGTTGAACTTCTCGCCGAGGAAGGCAAAGGCGGAGTTGTGGCGGCGGCCCACCTCGCGGCGCACCACCTCCTCCTCCGTCGTCGGCCCGCCCTGCACCACGGCGCACGCGAGGAGGTCGAGCAGCGTCGACTGCTCCAGCGGCAGGTCCGCGGGCACGCGCAGCCGCGGCGCCTGCAGCGGCACGTCCAACCCTTCGGGCACCCGCGACGTGAACGGGGCGGCGGCGGAGACAGGGACGACAGCGAGCCCCGCACCACCGCCGTCTCCCAGCACGCCGGCGCCACCCGCCATTGCCGAGGACGACGCCATCGCGGGCACGGGTGCGCCGTACGGCACGCGCGGCACCGCGTCTGGCAGCACCGGGGCATCGCCCAGCACGGCCGGCTGCGCGTACGCGACGGCGTCGGACGCGGCGGCGGCGGTGGTGGCGTTCTGGAACATCGTGACCGTGTCGCGTTCGAAGCCGACATCGCCGTGGTCGTCGGCGCCGTTGAGGTCATCAGCGCTGTCCTCGTGGACCGCTGCGCGGGGCGCGGGAAGGGTGGACCTTGCGTGAGGCGCGCCTCCCGTGGAGGCGTCGCCGCTGTGGTGGCCGGGTCGAAGTGCCGACGGCGGCGGTGTGGGACGCTGCATTCGAAGCGCGTGTCGGTGCCGTGTGTGTGTGTGTGTGTGTGTGTGTTATCGTGCCTACGTGCTAACACAGTCTGCGTGTCTGCGCGACTGCGTTCTGATGTGGGGTTGCTGTGTTGGGATTCGCTTTCTTTGCTCGCCGTGGGTTCGCCTCGCGCCGCTTCAGCTGAAAGGCGCGGGACGAAGACGGAGATGGCGAGGACGAGAGGCAGGGGCTGGGACGGTGACGGACCCACACGCGAAGGAAGAGCAAGGTCGAGGAAGGGGAGGAGCATCGACGGGTTGACGTGTCGGTGGTGCATCGCGTGGGATGCGCCGATCGATGATAAGGAGGCCACTGCGGGGAGGGGGGGGGGGAGCGGGGGAAGCTGAAGCTTCGAGTTCTACAGTCGTGGACAGACAAGATCGACGTCCGTGTGCCCCACTCCACACACACACACACACACCTGCGTAGGGCACCGTTCATCGTCCGCTACATACGCCCGCCCGCCCCCCTCGACATACACACAAGGGGACAGAGGGCCAGCGGTGGGAGAGCGACTTTAGCGCTGTGAGGCTTGAAGAGCACCGCGGACACTACAGCGTCAGCACATCAACGCACGCACAGACGAGCACCCGCGCGTGAGGAAGCCCATCCACGCACACAAACACAAACACACACACACACACACACACGGGGATCTGCAGGGCGGCGGTGCTTTACAGTGGCAGAGCCGTCACCGTCTCCTTGCGGAACTCGACGCGGGTGAGCAGCACCTTCTTCTTCTCCTCGGACGTCAGCGCCGTGTTGGCCGCCTCCTCCAGCGCGTCGGCGGGCTTGTCGGACAGCAGCAGCGTCGCCATGAGACTCAGCGCGCTGAAGGCCTCACGAATGGGCGTCAGGTCATTCAGCGCCCGCTCCACGAAGAAGCCCCGCAATGCGCGGACATCCTTGTCGACCTGCAGCGCACCGAACAAGCTAAAGCGCTTCCGCAGCAGCACCCCGCTCGTCGCCTTCGCGGTCCGCCGCGCTATGGCGGCGAGCAGCACGTCGAACAACTTGGGGTCTGCGAGGTGCTGATGCAGGTACTGGAGACCGGCCCCGAGGTCCATCAAGCAGGCCTGCACCCACACATCGTTTAGTTCGTAGTGGTAGTACACCTCCTCCTTCATGTCGTACGAGATGGCCGCGAAGCGCTCCATGTGCGGCGGCAGCACGCTGTCGCAGCACACCTCCGCGAACGCCTCCAGCCACGCCGGGATCTGCTTGTCCTGCAGCGCCTTGCCCAGCACCCGCATATTGCTCGCCAGCTCGCGGAACCGCGTCACGTCGCGCGGGTTCGCGGCGAAGGTGGCCTCGCTTAGCTGCTGCAGCTCGTCCGCCATGCGCTGCAGGTACATTGCGCACTGCTGCGCTGCTCCGGTCCAGTGCAGCTCTTCCGGCGTGAGGAAGCCGCCGTGCTGAGCTGGGCGCCGGCGCGTACCCGTGTTGCCGGTCGCACCACCACCACCACCACCACCTCCACCGCTGCGTGGCGCCGCCGCAATCCCCGTGTGCGACTCGATCTCGGGCAGCAGGCGCGACTGCACGACGTCCATGGCGGACATCACCACGGCGGAGCAGATTTGGGCCGACTTCGTGTTGGTCGCGCGGTGCAGCGCCATGCGGAGCACGAAGAAGACGTCGTCCGGCAGCGTGACGCGGCCGTTGTGGGTGAAGAACCAGAGCGACGCCAGCTCCGCCGCCTCCGCCGCCGCCGCGGCCGACGACGGCGACGCGTTCGCGCCGCCTGCACCACCGGCGCCAACGCCCACGGCGCTGATCAGCTCGTCGGCGCTGCTGGTCGCGACGGAGTACAGGTTCTGCAGGCCGCTCATGAAGGCCGTCGCAGAGCCCGCGTTGGCGGCCACAGGGCCGCCGCCATGCGCGCCACCCGCCCCCGCGCCAGCGCCAGCGCCTGCGCCGACGCCGCCCTTGGCACCCGCTCCACCGGCGCCACGCCCACCAGTGCCGGCGCGAGCTGCCGCGGCGGCCGCCTCCTTCGCCGCATCGCGAATGGCGTGCAGCTGCAGGTCGATGGCCTGGTCGTACGCAATCGTGAAGTACGCGTTCTGAAGCGGCACATAGAAGGCGAGGATGTCCTGCATCGAGTTGAGCAGCGCGTTGTCGCGCGTGCGCCACATGCTGTCAGCGCCGCTCCCCGACCCCGCTGCCACCACTGCTGCAGCGGCGGCAGCGCTAGAGGCGGGCGCGGCGTCCGCAGCCGACGCATCGCCGCGCGTGCCGTCGACGCTCGAGACAGCCGCAGCAGCGGCCTTGAAGCGCTTCTCGTACTCCGACTGCTTCCGCTCAACGAAGGAGAGGTAGATGTGGCCACAGGAGACCATGTGGCTGATCTCCTCCAGAATCTGATCGGCGCGGCGGGCGCTCGCGACGACGGCGTTGGCGTTGGCGTTCGCCTGCGATGCCGGCGGGGGCGAAGCCGCACGCGAGGCGCCGGCGGAGGCTGAGCGGCCCTCCGAGCCAGGACCAGGACCAGCACCCGCCATCGCGGACGCCGGCGATGATGACGAGGACGCCGCCGCGTGCTTCTCCAGCTGCGCCAGGGCCCCCTTGCGCCGCTCGATGAAGTCGCTCAGCACCGGCACGCACCGCGCCGTGGCTCGGCTGTGCAGCTCGGCCAGCAACGTCAGCGGCCCCTGCGAGCCGAAGGCCTCCCGCGTGAACTCCTCGTCGCTCTCGAACGCGGCGGCGACGGTGTCGAGGCACTGCGAGACGAGCGCGAGGTGCGACATGGCCACCTTCGCGGGGTCGTCCATCTTCTTCATCTCCGCGTCAATCAGCTTCGCCAAGGCGGCAATCGTGTGGTTGGCGATCCAGTCACCGTACAGCCGCGACGCCATCGCCGTGTCCCCGAGCTCGGCGAGCAGCCGCGTCAGCTTCATGATCGTGAGCTTGTCGTTCACCTGCACCGCCTCCTCCATCATGGACAGCAAGCGCGCTCGCACCTTCTCGCGGGCGTTGCGCATCACGTCGCTCATCAGCGCCCCGCTCGCAGCACCCGCGCCGCCACCGTCGGCGTCCGCTGCCGTCGGTTCGGCATCCCCGCCGGGCTTCACCTGGGCGGCAGCGGCGCCAGGTGACGCCGAGGTCAGCACGCGCTGCGCCGCCTCGTACGAGTGCAGCAGCTGCACCGTCTTCTCAATGTCGCCGGACTCCAGCACTGTCGACACCTGGGCGACGTCGCCCTCCATGGCCTTCATGGCGTCGACAATGGCCCTCGTCTCCTGCACGCGCTGCAGCAGCGCGTCGAGTCGGCGCACGCGCTTCGAGCTTCGCTCCGCCAGCGACGCGTTGGCTGCCACGGTCCGGGCGAGCCCGGCGCTGCGGTGGACGTACTGCGGCATGAGGCGGTACTGCACGTGCCCGATCTCCTGCAATGCGGCGTGCAGCTCGCCCTCGGCGTGGACGGCGTGGCGGATGTCGCCCAGCAGTGCATCGCGGCGCCGCACGCCATCGCGCACGCGCTGGAGCACGTGGTCGGTGCGCTCCTCCACGTTCTCGATGTGTCGCAGCAGCATCGCCCCCCCCCCTCCGCGTTCGCGCGTGCGTGGCTTGATGTCTAATACGTGTGTGTGTGTGTGTGTGTGTGTGTGCTTCGATTGTGTTTGTGGCTGCTCGATGCCAGGAGTGGAGTGGACTGGAGTGAGGGGGTGCAAAGGGGAGCCGAGAGGGGGAGGACACGTCGAAGACGTCGAGGGCGGTTGCCTAGAAGACGACGCAACTGTCGATCGACGCACACACACGCACCCAAACACGCTCGGACAGACACAGGACACAGCCCCCACGTTCACCAAGCAAGATCGTGTCGTGTGTGTAGAGGGGGGAGGGGTGACGGTACGGAGAGTGGGTGATCTCGTTGGTAGCAGAGCTGCCGGGCAGGAGGAGGGAGGGTGAGGCGCGTGTGTGTGTGTGTGCGTGTGTGTGTATGCGTGTTGGAGGGGGGAGGGCAGGAGAGGGCGGGAGAGTGCAGTCACGGCGCACCTGGAACACGCAGGTCTGCCTGCGGGGCGCTCCGCTATGGGCAAGTCTGAAGAGGGACACGGAAAACACACATGAGAGAGAGAGAGAGACTGAGGTCCGTGTGCGTGCGCGCGCTACTGCGCCGTGCCCTCGCCTTGCGGAGCACAGTCCACGTCGCGGCTTGGGATCTTCTTGTCGGTGGTGGTGTCTGTAGGCCTCTTGGGTTTGCCACGGTGATGGGCAAAGGGGGCGAGGGGGAGAGCCGTGGCACCTCGCTGAAGCTTCACCGACGCACCCCCCCCCCCACACACACGCGGAGGTCTGCGGCTCGTCCTCTTTACAGGGTGATGCGGCCGAACTGCGAGGTGGCGGCGAGCTGCGCCATGATGCAGGCGAGCGAGGGCGGCATGCTGATCTTCGCGTACGTGCCGCGCCGCAGCGCCGCGGCGCCGTCCCGGCACCCCTCGCCCTCGGCGCACTCGACGAGGAAGCCCCACAGCGGGCGCAGGACGGCGGCATCGCTGGCGAAGAGGGCCGCCGCGCGACCGCCATCCTCGCCGGCGGTCTTTCGCTGCTTCTTGCGTGGGGCGCGTGTGCCGTTGCCGTTCGCGTGCGAGGCGACTGGGCCGCTTCCGCCTCCGCCGCCGCCGTCCTCCGCATCCGCGTCGCTGCTGTCCTCGTGTCCCCCGCTGCCGTCTTCGTCCTCGTCCTCGTCTTCACCGCGGCGCCGACGCCGCCCACCTCCGCCGTCTCCGGACGCCGCCGCCGCCCCCGCCATCCACACGCTGCGCGTGTCCCCGTCAAACAGCTCGGCCAGCGCGTCGTCGTCGCCACCGTCACCGCCGCCCCTCTCCACCCCACGCGCCGCCGTGCCGCGTCCCGACGCTGATGACATCGACGCGAGGGACTGCGCCGTCGCCGCCGCACGTCCACCACCGTCGCCGCCGCTCGCACCCTCGTCGTGAGCCACCTCGTCCGCCCGCTGCACCATCGCAGCCGGCAGCGTCACGAGCGTCACGGCCACACCCGTCGACCCGGCGCGGCCGGTGCGACCAATGCGGTGGATATACAGCGTCACCGCATCGGCCGGCGACCCGCTCGCCGACGTCCACGGCACATCGTAATTGAAGACGAGGGTCACGCCCGCCACGTCGAGGCCGCGTGCGAGGAGGTCGGTCGTGATGAGCACCTGCCGCTGCCGGCGCTGGAACTGGGCGACGAGGCTGCGCCGCTCCGCCTGCGCGAGCTCGGCGTGCACGACGGCGACGGAGGTCAAGTTTGACAGCGTCGGCGTGCGGCGGGGTGCCGGCGCAGCGGATGCGGGTGCCCCAGCGCTGGACACCGATGAGCCTGGCGTGGCGGCAGTGTTGATGTTGTGGAGGGCGCCGTCTTCGCGGAAGGTGAGGCCGTCCGGCGGGGGCCCGACGAGGTCCTCGATGGTGAAGTACTCCTGCTGAGCGTCGAGGTGCTCCGCCTCGGCGCGGAGCTCCTCCCAGAGGGCGTCGCAGGTGGCCTTGGCGTTGGCGAAGACGATGATCGGCCCTGTTGCGTACACGAGCCACGTCACGAGACGCGCAAACTTGACCGCGTGAATCAGCGGATGCAGCCGACGCCGCTGACGCTGCTGCTGCTGCTGCTGCTGCTGCTGCTGCTGCTGCTGCCGAGGCTGCTGCTGTCGGTTGACCTCCGTGTCCTCCGGCGCGTCGGTGGTGACGGCGCTGTCGGGCACGAGTTCGAACGACTGCCGGATCGACGCACAGCGGTATGGCGTACGGACGAGGTAGTAGCCGGACGGTGCGAGGTAGCGCTTCGCCACCGCGGCGCACGCGCTGCTCAGCGTCGCCGTGAACATCACTGTCTGCCGCGGATGGGGACAGCGCTCGAGCACCGCCACGAGCCGCTCCTCCTGCTGCTCGTCGATCATGCGATCGGCCTCATCCATGACGACGAACTCGGTGTTGCCCAGCGACAACAGGCGGTCCTCCAGCAGCGTCTGCAGCTGACCCACCGTACCCACAACACAGTGGGCACCGTTCGCCAGCGCCGCGTACTGGGCCTCGCGACTCTCGCCGCCCACAACTTTCACAATACGGAACTCGCTCAGGAGGTTGCGCGTGGCCGCCAGAGACGGCGCAGGTGCCGCCGCACCGCTGCTGCCGCCGCCCTGCCCGTCCGACATCTCCTGCGCCTCCCACGCTCGGATCTGCTCCTGCGTCAGTCGCGAGTCTGTGCGCTCGCCCGGACCACTGGCCTGCCCGCAGAGCTGCAGCAGCGATGCGGTCACCTGCTCCGCCAGTTCGCGCGTCGGCACAATCACCAGGCTGAGCGGGCCGAGCGAGATGCGGTCGGGGTGGCCGAGCAGCTTCGGAGCGCGGCACAGCACGTGGTACAGCAGCGGCACGAGGTACGCCGCTGTCTTGCCGCTGCCCGTCTCTGCGACCGCGAGCACATCCATGCCGAGCGCCGACGCCGTGGTGGTGGTGCCCGACGACGCGGTGGACGGTCGCTGTGCGAGGGCGAGGGGCACGCACTGCGCCTGCACGGCGGTCGGCAGCGCGTAGGCGTGGGTCACGCAGCAGCCGAGGGAGAGGGGGAGCTGCGCCTCCTCCCAGCACCGGATCGCTGGCAGCGAGTCGGCCGCTGGCATCGCCGACTTCACCGGTGCTGCGGCGCGGTTCGCGTCAGCCGTTGTCGAAGAGGTCGCAGGCGCAGCGGCGGCACCGGTGGGGGCGACAAGCTCGATGGTGATGCCGAGCTGCTGCCGGAACACGCGCCAGCTCATCGCCGTCATGGCTGAGAAGACGTGCTGCGACCAGTGCGAGGTGCCACCGGGCACTGCGCCCATCGAAGCCACCTCCGGGACGGCCGGCGAGGGTGGCGTTGCGGCAGCGGCAGCGGCAGTGGCAGCAGCTTGTTGGTGCTTCTTGAGAAGCCGCTGCTGCAGCGGATCCTTCGGCCCCACCCCACGCCGCGCGAGGGCCGACACCGCGCCTGCCGTGGCAGAGGATGGCGCGGCTATTGCGGGTGACGGCGGAGCGGGTGCGTGGGCTGCCACTGCCGCTGCCCTCGCCCGTGGCGTTGCTGCCGTGGTGCGCGATGTGGAGGAGGGGTTGCCGGCGCCGTGCAGCAGCAGCCACCGCAGGACCGGGGAGGGGGCGGCCGACGGCTGCTGGCGGATGCGGGCCGGCAGGTGGTCCAGGGTGTAGCGCGCGCGGCGGGCGAAGGCGGCGTCCAGCAGGCGACGCTGACCCCCCTCCTCCTGCTTCTGCTCCTCCTCGTGCGTCGACTCTGCGGCGACTGCGCCGTCGAGCAGCTCGTCCCCGATGTACACGCGCCATGGCCGGCGCTCTGCCGCGCCGTCGGACATGCGGACGCAAAGCCCCACAGGGACTGTTTACGAGTGATGGGAGGGCGCCAATGTGTGTGTGTGTGTATGTGTGCAGCGCGAGTGGCGTGGTCCTGCGCTTGGACGAGTTGGCAGACTTCAACGCGGCCAGGGCGACGACGAGGGGAGGCGGAGAGAGCGTAGAGGAGTTCCGCCATGAGCACGTGAAGGGGGGCGGGCGTGTGTGTGTGTGTGTGTGCTGGTGCAGCTGCAACCTCGAGCTCGATGGCATCGCACCCACGCGTGAAGGCGCGCACGCAAGCACACAACCCAGCCCGTCGTCCACCCCCCCCACCCTCCTCGCCTCTTTTTCTTCTTACGCCACTTCGTCGGCTTTCCCTTCTCACGCACGTCGCTACGCAGCCGCGACAGGGACTCTCGAAGGTCAGCCCCTCGATAGCGGCTTGGCTGATGTGGTGGTCATGATATGCTGGTGCTGATGGAGCGGAGCAGCGTCACGTTTGCCAAGGGACACGAGACGCGCAACTTCCGGGTGCGGCTGTGTGTGTGTGTTCTAGCCGTACGCGCGTGAGTCCCCTCCATCATCACCACCACATCCATCAGCACCGCTCCTTCCCATATGCACTCGAGCGCCGCTCGCGTGTCCGCCGCGCTGCCGTTCGGGGGTTTCGTGGTTTTCGCTTTGTTCTTGCTTTCCGTAGAGTCGTTGCGGTGTCGCATCAGGCCCCCACTCACACACGCAGCGGAGGTGCAGGAGTGGGGGAGGTGCATGGTCGCCGATGCCGGCAAGAGGCGGGCCCGGATCGTGGGAAGGTCGGAGAGCCAGAGGGACGTGAACGTGAACAGCGCGGCGAGGGCAAGTGGGGTGGATGGGGGGGGGAGGTGGTGCGCGTGCTGACCGGCATGCCCTCATCTCACCGCCTCAAGGCAGGTGGGCACATAGCTGCGTGTGTGTGTGTGTGTGTGTGAGCGTGTGTTCGGGAGGGGGTGGGGAGTGTCATGTGCGTACCGAGTGAACACTCGGTGGGGACGCACGAAGGAGAGCCAGGCGTGGTGGCGCACTCGAGCAAGGCCGTCGAAAGGTCCTTGCACCGACGCGTCCTCTCAGCCGGTGCCTCGTCCTCCGTCGTCTCCACTCGTGGACCCCCCACCCCCCGCCCACTCCAATAGCGCACCACTGCAGCATCAACACACAAGAACAACAACAACAACACCACACACACACACATACACACACACACACACACACACACACAGAAGCACAGGATGGGGGGAGGGAGGAGGGGTGTTGGGGTGACGAGGTGAGGGCTAACTGGGGGGGGGGGGGGCTGCCACCACCGGCACCGATCAGCGGCAAACGCGAAGGAGGAGGAGCGCAAAGCGGACAGTCGTGCAGGGCACGGGAGAAAGTGGGAAGGGAGAAACGAGAGAGAGAAAGCGAAGGGACGACGACGACGACGGCAGTGCCGTGACTCGATCAGTGACACAGCGGGGTGGGGTGGGGTGGGGGAGGGGGGGGGGGAGAGGGCAGGTGCAACCAACACGCACGCACGCACACACACACACACACAGAGAGAAAGATATATAAGCCTTCACAGGCACCTTGAGGTACGTGGGCGTGTGCCTGGCGGGGAGTGGCGTGGTGCTCCAACGCAGTACACCCTCCCCCCTCCCCAGCAACCCGCTTCCAGCGCCCACGCCCCATCTCCGGCGCAGCTCTATGCAAGTGGACTTCGCAAACACACGAGTTAAGCCAGCACACGGCTCGGGAACGGCTACAGCTGCATCAACGCATCCAAGTCGGCCGCCGCCGCGCCGCTCTTGCCCGGGGTGTTGCCGCCGCCGCCGTGGCCCTTCTCGCGGCTTCGGCTATGGCGGCGGTGATGGCGGTGGGCGGTGTCGGCGGGGTTGCCGCCCACCGCCGACGCGCTTGCCTCCGCCACAGCGGCCTTGCTCTGACTGCGGCTGCGACTGCGACGGCGGTGGCGGCCCGTGCCGGCCTCTCCACCCGCGCCCTCCGCCGGCAGCGGCGGCGCCCCCATCGCCGCCGCCTCTTTGCTGCGGCTGCGGCTGCGCCGCCGGTGCCGCGGGCGGGACGCCGCGCCGTCACCGCCGGTGGCCGCCGTCGTTGGGGGGACCGACGCGTCGCCGGCACCGGTGCCCACGGCGGCCGCGGCGCTCTCGAAGGCGGCCTTGCTCTGACTGCGGCTGCGGCTGCGGCGGCGGTGGCGGTTGCGGGTCGAGTTCTCTTTACCCCCACCCGCGCCCCCGGCTCCGAGCCCCAGCGAGGTCTGCTCCATTGGTGCCGCCCCCGACGCGAGCGGGTCGGCGTGGCGGTGGTCGTGCGCGCTGCGGTGCCGGCGGCGCTGGTGCGACTTGGACTCTCCTGTCTCTTCGGCCGGGTAGTCCGCCGGCGCCTGCGGCAGCGCCTGCGGGGAGGACCGTGGGGTGGCGGCTGCCGCGGAGGCGCCGCCGCTGCCGCTCATGCCAGCCGCCGCGCCCGCCACACTCCCGTTCTGGAGCTGCATCTGTTGCTGCAAGTGAGGCGGGAGCATGCCCATCTGCGCCATGCCGGACTGCCCCATCATCATCATCATCTGCTGCTGCTGCTGCTGCATCCACGGCGGCATCATGGACATCGTCATCTGCTGCCACTGCAGGCGCTGCTGCATGAGCTGCGTCATGGCCGGGTCGCGGTCCACCGTGGGGTCCTCGCAGCAGTCGAAGAAGGGCTGCTCCGAGCCCGTCAGCATGATCCAGGACTGCCGCGAGAAGCCCAACCGCTTCACGTCTTGGAAGTCCATGAAGAACATGTCGGCCCGGATGTACGCCGGCAGCTGCGACAGCGGCAGCGCTGGGCGGTACTGCTTGATGCCCTGCTTGCACGTGCTGCGCACCACCAGCCACGGCAGCCCCAGCACGAGCCACACGACGAGGTCCAGCACAAAGCAGCAGAGCGGCCACGCCAGGAAGATCGTGACGACGATGAGGCTGGCATTCATCTTGGCCGTGTACGTCTTCCAGAACTCGTGCAGCGGGCCGGTCGACGCGCTCGCGTAGAAGCTGGAGAAGGACCAGAAGGACACGAACAAGTTGCACGTCCACACAAACGCCGTGATGCCGGAGACGAACCAGGCCATCCGCACGAACTCGTACAAGGGAGTATCGTAGAACTCGATGCCGCTGTCGCCGCCGCAGCAGCCGGCGCCCGGCGTCGTCGGCGGGTACGCCGCGTTGGGGTTCTGCTCCTGCGCGGCAGCGACTTGCTGGTGGAACTCCTGCATGAAGGCCTGCTGCTGCTGCGGGGTCATCTTGAGGAACTCGTCCTGCTGCTGCGGCGTGATGGAGGGCATACCCGCGACCGAGGCGCGCTGCCTCGCCGCCGCCTCGTTCGCCGCCGTGGCGGCGGCACTGGGGTGCCGTTGCATGTGCACGAGTACCGCGTACAGCACCGTGAAGGCGCTGTACAGCATCGCCAAGAACCAGAGCGTGTCGCGCGCGTTCGTCCACGAGCTGAGCTGCACGACGAACGTGTTGGCGTTCATGTTGTCCTCCATGCAGACCGTCCCGAAGCTGCCGAGCAGCCGGCGCGGGGTGCAGCCTTCCGCCGTCGTGGAGGTGCTGGATGCAGCGCGCACGACTTTGAAGGGCATCTCGAAGTTAGTCAGTAGATCGGCCGCCACCGCGACGACCGACCACGAAGAGAATCTGCCGCTCCATGATTTCGGCGCCTCCATGGTCATTGTGTTGGTGGAGTTCGTGGAGTTGCGCCACCGCACGTACTGCCGCAGCGCCGCATCCAGCTCGGCGGTGTTGCTCGCGTTGAAAGCGGCGAATAGGTTGTCCTGGCTCTTGGTGGCCATGATGACGGCGAAACCGACCACGGTGAGCGCGAACAGGATGCAGCCAATGAGGAAGGTCCAGTCGAAGCACCTGTACACCGACTCGCAGCAGCCCGGCTCCTGCCCTGGCTGCGTCGGCGTGCAACAGAACGGGTCGACCGGCTCGCCAGGCGCCGGGCAGCATACGCTCTGTTGCGGCCCGCAGCATCCGCCCTGTTGAGGCCCGCAGCATCCGCCCTGTTGCGGCCCGCAGCATTCGCTCTGCTGAGGCCCGCAGCATCCGCCCTGTGGCGGCCCGCAGCAGCTCGCGCAGCACTGGTCCTGCGGTGCGTACATGCCCTGCATCATCATGAGCTGCTGTTGCTGCTGCGGCGTCATGGGGCCACTGCCAATGCCGCCAGGGCCCTGCGCACTGGGCAGGCCGTTGCCCCATAGGTTGCCGGAGCTGCTTCCCAGCATGCCGGAGCTGTTCAGGCCGCCGCCGCCGCCGCCGCCGCCCGCGCCCGGGGTCATCGCGGCGACTGTGGCGGGGCTGCTCACGTGCATGTTCTGCCCTATCGGCGTCGTGGTGCCCGACACGGGGCTCCACTGATGCATGAGTTGCTGCTGCTGCTGATACTGCGGGTTGGCGTTCGGCGAGGGCGGGTGCGGCGCAAGCTGCGCGGCGTTGAAGGCGCCATGGTTGTTGAGAGCATGCTGCTGCTGCTGCTGCTGCTGTGGATACCACTGCCCGCTTGGCGAGCGGCTCGTAATCGAATGGTCCATCGTGGGTGTCTCCTACTCACGCAGAGGCGGGTCGTGGACGGGGGGGGGGAGCCGGAGAGTTCTATGTTCCGCAAACAGTGCAAGAGCCGTGCAGACGGGGAAGGGGGGACGGGGTATGAGGAGGGTGCCGCAGTGTGTCTGTGTGTGTGTGTTGGGAGTCTGACCGAGCGCGTGCAGAGGCTCGGCTGCAGAGGTGCGAAGAGGAAAAAAAAGGGGGAAAGCGACGGGCTTCTCTAAGAGCAACACGGAAGCGAGCGGTCAGACGGGCTGTAACGCACGCGTCGGGAAGGGGGGGGGGGGGACGCAGCGGATGAAGGCTGCGTCAGGAGGGGGGCGGGGGTCGCGGACGCTGCTCGGCAACACCACCGGCACGAGAGGCACACACGCACACACGCACACGCACAAGCACCGACGGAGAAGAAATCGAGCGAGTGGAAGCAAAAATGGGGGAGGAGAAGCACGACGGTGTGTGTGTGTGTGTGTGTGTGGGAGGGGGCGGATGTACGTAACCTGTCCAGCGGCGGGAGAGGGGGGGGGGGAAGAAGGTGTGAGCGCCTCTGACGGGCAGTGGGTGAGGTCACGGCGAATGGGGAGTGGAGGGGGGGGGGGCGTGAAGGCGGAGGACAAGACGCGGTGCGATGGCTGAAACCACTCGAACTGTTCATCGTGCGAGCCGACAGACGCGCGCGCGTGTGTGTGTGTGTGTGTGTGTGTGTGTGTGTGTGTTTGTGTGTGTGTCGCATGCGATGGCGAGATGGAGAGACAGAGCAAGCGATGACGGACAATACGGCATTACAGCATAGGCGTGAGCGTGAGCGTGAGCGGGGGGGGGGGGCGGACGGTGCGGAGCTGCGCCAAGGTCAGCGCGGGGGGGGGGTCCATTGGGGTCCATTGGGCACCATCTCTGAGCGGAGAAGGTGACGGCGCGCCTCCTCCTCACCCTCTTCTCCGCTCCCCGTCCCGCTCCTCCATCCGGTGGCACTCACGCACGTGAAAGGAGAAGCGCGGTGCCGTCCCTGCAGCACTGCCACCTCTGTGCATGCCCCGCCGTCCGCTGTGCAGACATCAGCATGGCTCGCCGTCATCGCGAGCGGTTGAGGACAGCGACTTCAAGTCGAGTTTTGTGAACAAGATGCGCGCCGATGCAGCACACTCTCACACACAAACACACAAACAGCAACAGCAACAACTCAACAACACGGTCAAGTACACAGTGCGCGCAACACACACACATGCACACACACACACACACATACGCGAGCTGGCCTGCACTTGCGTCCACGTATGTCGATGTGCAGGTGTATTTTTGTGTGTGTGTGTGTTTTCAAGTGCACAGCTCCGCGTCAGATGTGGCGGTAGTCGAAGTCCTCCGGGCTCATGCCGGCATCCTCGACGCTGCTGCTCGTCTGCGACACCTCCGGTGCGCCGAGCTTCGTCAGTCCCCGCACCCACCACTCCATCTCCTGCTCGGTCGAGATAACCTGGTTCTTGCCGAAGTCGAGTCGCAGCTCCATCCACTGCTCCCTCACGGCGCCGTTCTTCTCGGAGAAGTTCTCCTGCGTGCCCATCGCCCACATTCCGTGGTCGTCGACCTCGAAGATGAAGGCGTTCGTGAGCTGCAGCGAGTAGTTCATGTTCAGCGAAGGTACGAGCTTCTGGCGCGCGAGGTTGAGCATCCGAAGAAACCGGTGCGAGCAGCGGCAGAGGGGGTCGGGGTCGGGCACCACCGGCTCCCACACCCGCTGCGTCTGTCCGGCGACGTTCATCCAGAGTCGCACATCAGGGCGCAGGCGGAAGAGTGAGAAGGTCTCGGGCTTGATGACGTACACCGGGGCTTCCTCGTCCTCGGCGCGCGTTGGGTTGCGCTCCCGGTCACGGAACTTCGCGCGCCAGTCGCTGCTGCTCATGCGGCGCATGCGCTTCTCGTCCTCCTCCTGCTCCCGCTTCGCGATGTGCACGGCCTCCTCTGCGGTCCGGCTCTCCTCCTTCTCCCACATGTCCTGTGCGATGCGGTGGATCGTCGGGTGGCGCGCGAAGGTCTCTGTCCACGCCTCGGCAAGCAGATCCCCCGTGAGGAGCTCCATCGGCCCGGACAGCAGCGAGCGCGGGGGCAGCGCGCCGAGCTCCTTGAACCAGTGGAAGAGCTGCGGGTCGGTGTGGCCGATCATGACACTCCCCTTCGCACAGTCCTGCAAGTTGCGCACGTGCTCGGAGCTCTTGGGGACGGCGAGGATGATGGACCAGTCCGCCTCGCCGGCGAACTTGTGCAGCGCGTGCGGCTGGAGGTCGCTCTTGACCGGCAGCTCCGCCCCACCACTACTTCCGTTGTCGTCATCACCCGCACTACCGCCGCTGCTGCTCGACTTCCCGCCCACGCCGCTGTCGAACCCCATCGCGATCGGCGAGCGCTTCATGCTCCGCACGTTCGAAGTCGTCAGCTGCGCCACTCGGTACGTCCACACGTTGTTGTAGAACCGCTTGGCGTACGGCTGGCCGAGATTCGACTTGACGCGCGTCTTGATCGCGCGGCCCGCGACACCATGGGTGAAGGGCTGCTGCGGTGGCGCCCGTGCCAGCGCCGTTAGCGCAAGCGCCATCGCTGCCGATCGTCACAGGATCAGACGACGTGAGTGGGAACGAAGAGGGGTGGGAGGGAGGGGAGGGAGACGAGGCGGCTCAAGTTCTGCGCGCGTGTGCGTGTGTGTGAGGAAGTGCACTGGGCACGGCGATGCCTGGTGGAGCGGCGCTTTGTGTGCAGACGTGCCATGGACAGACAATGTTCCCGGATGGGTGTGAGGCGGAGGTGGGGGAGATGGGGGAGGGGGGGGGGTATACGACGGAGGGGGCATGGCGGCTCGCTGAGCCGTGGGGCACGTGGCTGTGTACCCCATCCACACGAGCAAGAACTGCGTGAAGGAGGGGGGAGGGAGGGAGAGGGAAGTGGCGTACGAGTCGCACACGCCGGACGTGACACCGTGGGCGCGAGGACACCGCGTCACGCGAGCATCGCCGACCGACTTCCGCTGCTTGTAGTTCCGGGGCGGGCCCTGCGATAGGGGGCTCAAGCGCACGGCAGGCGCACACCGCCCTCACACATGCGCGAGTCTTGCGGGAGGGAGGAAGAGAGCTAGACAGGCGCATCGGCACGCTTGGCGCTCCCGTATCTCGATGCCCCAACCTCCTCCTCTTTCTTCAGCCCCATCCCCGCCCCCACGCTCCCCGTACCCCGCTGCCGCCCTCGTCACTGGGCTCGGGTAGTGCGTGGGAGCGCGTGTGGCCGGTGTGTGACACGCTGCGGTGCATCAACGGGTGCCCTGCCTGAAAGGCCACGACCGTGCATTCATCGTTGCAGTGCGTCGATGGTGGAGAGGGATGGGGGAGAAGAAGGATGGAGGGAGGAGGGGGCGGGGGCGGGGAGGTCAAGCTCAGCACACACGCATACACACACGCACACAACCACCCTCAGTCCGGCGGCACACTCCACTACGGGCGTCCACGTCCACACGCATCGTAGAGGGGGAGGGGGGGGGGGGCACCTCGTCGTGCTCGTCGTCTGCGCCAGCTCGTCGTCGCCATAGCAGCGATACGCGACGAGAGGGAGGTGGACGCGGCAAGGGATCTACACACACACACGCACACGCACACGCACGCACACACGCACACACACACACACACACACACACACACACACACACACACACACACACACACAGAGAAAGGTCGACAACGAAGAGACGAGAGTGGGAGATGAACACGGGCAAGCGACGACCGCGCGTGCAGACCCACCCGCAGACCGACAACACTGCTCGAGGTGCCACGGAGGCAAGCAAGGCAGCCCTGCGTCTGCCGCCGCCGCCGCCCCCCCCCCCTCCCAACTCAGCTTCCCCCTTCACTGGTGTCTCACAGCGGTTTGCCTTTGCCCTTCTTCGTCGCTGGCCGCTCCACCTCGCGCGAGGACACCTGCACCTCCTTGCCCACCGCCTCGGCCGCCGCCGGTCCCATGGCACCGCTGCTGCCCGCCGGCACGTGCGTCACCCCGCGACGCATCCACAAAAGACCGATGTACAGCACGAACATCGCGAGCAGCACCCGGGAAACCTTCATGCCCTTCTCCTTCTTGGCCGCCCCTGCGCCGCTCCCGGCAGGCTCCGGCCTGTCGAACCGCATGACGAGGTCGCCCGTGTTCGCGACCGCCGCGGCCGCGGGACGCGCCGCCGCCGCCGCCGTACTGGCCGCCACGCGTGCGTGGTTGATCGGCGACGGCGAGTCGCTGTTGTTGCGTGTGCTGCCCGCCGTCGCACTCCCCGGCGTGGCCGTCTCACGGCGCATCGTGTTGATTTCCTCCTTTAGCGCGCGCAGCTCATCGGCCGGCTTGCGGCGCGTCGAGGACGGCGAGCCCGACGGCGAGCCCGCCGCCCCGTCCGCCAGGGGCCGCGGGGAGGCCGCGGTGGGCGGGGTGCGGCCGTCCCCGCCCCCGTTCGCACCCGCGCGGGCGCCGTGGTGCCGACTCGACGTGCCCGGCGGCTCGAGGTGCGCCTCGGGCGGCACAACGGTCTTCGTTGCCTCGTCAGTCGGCGCCGGGTCGCTGCGCTGCAGCACGACGTTCTCCATGTACACCTTCAGGCTAACCCCGGCCTGGGCGCCGAGGTGGGCGCGCGGGATGGCACCCGAGGCGATGAGCGCCCAGATGTTCTTGGACACTTCCGTCAGCCGCGTCGCGTCGGTGAGGGCGTTCATGATCTGCTGGAACGCCAGTGACTCAGACTTGATGACAACATACTCGATGGAGAAGCGCTCCTGATAGGCCGGGCCGCCTGGCGACGCGCTCGACGCCCGCGATGTGCGCGTCGTCGTCACGGTGGATGGGCGGTTCGCCGCACTCGGGGTGGCGCTGCCGTCCTCGCCCTCGTGGTGCTCACGCAGCCCGAAGGTGATGCTCGTGCTCTGCCGCGCACCGGGCAGCACCGTGCCGGTCGCGTCGGACAGCAGAATCGCGCCGTAGCGGGGCAGCACGTGGAAGAGGTGCGGCGCGGTGCACTTGACCTTGAACACAACACTCGTGTGCGGCTCCATCGGCGCCTCCTGCGCCTTCCAGCGCAGCGTGATCACGTTGTCGCGCGGCTCGGACGGGAAGTAGAGCCCGTCGCAGGAGGCGGTGAGCGCCATGGCTGCACGAACGCCGAGCGGGGGGGGGGGAGGTACGTCTGCGCGTTGCCTTCGAAGAGTTCCGGCAGAGTATGAGAGACGGCGATTGGGCTGGAGGACAAGTGGGGGAGGTTTCGACTGTGGCGGCGTCGTCGCGTAGTGAGGGGGGTGCCGACCGATGGGCCAGACCAGAGGAGAAGCGCGAAGAACGGGCTTCCCTGATAGAGCTGCACCCTCGAGCACACACACACACACGCTGCACACACGCCCTTCCCGCCACCACACGGCCTAAGCAATACGTACAGAGGTAGGTGAAGCGATACACACAAGAGATGAAGGAAACCAACAAGATCAACACTGAAGGGAGACGGGGCAGAGACGAGAATACACGTGAAGAGTGCTACAGGGACTTTGCTGGGCGCCGCTGGCGTTGTTGGTGCCGGGAGGGGGAGGGGGGAGGGACTGTGCCACGTCGTCCGCCGCAGCAGCCGTGTGGCACACGCACAACACGTGTGCACGCACAGGAGTTCACTGCGGCTCTGGTTAACCCCCCACACACGCACACCCCGAGGGTGATAGGGCGTAGATCGAGCGTCGGTGTGTGTGTGTGTGTGTGTGTGCTCGCGCGAGGGCAAGAGAAGATGGCAGACGACCGTGGAGGGAGGGACTACGGGGATCGACTGTGGCCTCCCCGTGCGGTGCGGTGCCTACGGTACAAGGTGGTGTTGGGGGGAGTGACGAGGGAGAAGAGAAACGAAGAGAGAAACACGATGTGGGCTTAGCTGGCTGGCGCGTGCGTGCGTCCCTGTGCGTGTGCAGAGGGGTGAGGGGGGGAGGAAGGGAAGGGAAGGGAGGGGAGTGGGGCGTACTGGACGTGAATACACGCGGCTGACCGTCTGTCTGCGTGCGTGTGCGTCTCTCAGCCGTGAGCGACGAGGCGGTCGTGGTGGACGGGGTGGAGACCGATCGATTGGGGAGGAGGGGGGAGGGAGCGGCACGTCCGCGTTGAAAGCGCAAGTCGGAAGAACTGCAGTGCGAGCTACGAAGAGCTCGTCTCGTTCTAGAAGACGTGCGTTTGTGTGTCCGTCAGTATATGTGTGTGTGTGTGGAGGGGGGGGGGCTGGAGCGGAACGAGCGAGGCGACCGTGCTGCTTCGGGAGAGCTTCGTCCGTTGCGGGGGTTGGGGGTGGCGGCGGTGGTGAAAGGAAGAAGGCGAGTGCAAGGTGGAGCGGCGGGAAGGGGCTGAGGGACCACGGGAGAGAGCACCGCGTCGCTTCCAGGTGGGGATTCAAGTGCTCACGATGCTGCACTGCACGTCCGCCGTCGTCGCGAGGCCGCGCGCACACGCGCTACACGATACGCGCCATGCGGAGGGACAGACGTGACGGGGCCGCGGTGCCGCACGACGCCGCGTCTCCCAACTTCGTTTCGGGCTCGCCCACGTCGCGTCTGTGCAACACACCGCCAGAGCACGTGCGTCATCCAGGCGACTGTGCGTGCGCGTGTGTGTAGTTACGTGTGGTGTTCAGTTCCGCCTCTACAAACACACACACACACACGCGCGGAGATGCACGCTTACTTCTCTTGTGTGGTTCTTCCAGGTCGTGGTGTTGATCGCGCAAGTCGGTGCCGCCACCCGCCATCCGCCAACCACTCACTTCAGCTCCCGCCTCGCCCTTGCCGCTTCTCCTCCATCTGCGATAGTGGGCAGCGTCCATCAAGGTGGGCATCCCCTCGCTACCCTTCAGACGCTGGTCCGCCCCTCTCGCGTGCGTGCGCATCCACGGCGCACGAGTACGGCGGAGGAGAAGGGCCATCGTCAAGTGGGTAGTTGGGTGGAGGGGGCGGAGCCGGAGAAGTTCTCGTCAGCTACGCCGGGATGGGAGGCCCACACTCCGTGATAAAGCACAACATAAACACACACACACACACACACAAACACACAGCGGCACTGGAAGCGCCTCCGCTGCTGGGGTGTTGCGGCGTATTTGTGTGGGGAGGAGGAGCCACTGGAGCTCGTCGTCGCTTCTTTCGCGATGGCGCTCGTGTCGCGCCCTTGCTGCTCTCGTGCCGTACGTCGGCTGTCTGCAGCCCGGGGGGTCCAGACATCAACACACACATGCATGCACATCGATGCCCATCTCACCAGTTTTACCGCCGCACTGGCCCCCCCCTCCATTTCTAGGCTCATGCCTCCTGCTGCAGCCGCGCCTCGCACGCATCCCGCACGTCGTCGAAGAAGGGGTGATGCATCGACTGCAGCGCGGTGATGCGGCGCTGCGGGTCGTAGCGCAGCATCGCCTTGAGCAGTGCGATGCCGTCCGGCTCCAGCGTCGGGATGTGCTCCTCCAGCGACTTGGCCGGCCAGTTCGGGAACTGCGTGTTGTAGTGCGGCAGCCGCGACACCCCCGGCCACGTTCGCTCGTTCGGCGTTCCCATCAGCCCGAAGATCGTGATGAGCTGCGAGTACTCGCCCTCACCGGCAAAGAGCGGGCGTCGCATCGCCAGCTCGGCCATGACGCAGCCCATCGACCACATGTCCACCGCGGGCAGGTAGTAGCGGTCCCCGAGCAGCACCTCTGGGGCGCGGTAGAAGAGGGTGGCGATGCGGTACGTGTAGCTCTGCAGCGCCAGCCCAAACGCGCGGCCCATGCCGAAGTCGGCCAGCTTCACGGTCCGCTCGTCCGCGCTGACGAGGATGTTGCCAGGCTTGATGTCGCGGTGGACTACGCGGCGGCTGTGGCAGGCGTGCAGGGCGCTCAGCAGCTGGTACATCATGTGCTTCAGCTTCGGCCCGAGAATGGGGGTCTGCCGCGTGCTGAGCACCGTGCGCAGGTCCTTCTCCATGCGCTCGAACACGATGCACAGCTTGTTCTCCTCCGTGAAGAGGTCGAGCAGGCGCACCACGTTCGGGTGCCGGATTTCCTTCAGCAGCGACACCTCGCGGATAGAGGAGACAGATAAGCCCTCCTCGCTGGAGTTCCACTGGCTCGTCTTGATGGCCACCGTGCCGCCCTCGACGAGGTCGGTGCACAGGAACACCTTGCCGTACGAGCCCTCGCCGACCTTGTGCTTCCGCTCGTACCGCTTGAAGCCGGTGGGGCGCGCGAGGGCCACGTTGCCGCCGCCACCGCCGCCGCGGCCCGCGTCGGCGGACGCGAGCGCCGATGGGGGCACCGTGGCAACCGCAATCGGCATCACGCTTGAGATGTGTGTATGTGTGTCTGTGTTTGTGTGTGCGTGTTGGGGACGAGATGGGAAGCAAGGCTGCCTAGCCGTCGTGCTCTCAGCGAAGAGCTCTTCGGGAGTTTGTATCAGCACGACACACACACACACACGCACGCCTCGATCGTCTGCTTCCACAACTTCGCTTCCGTCGTGTTCTTCTTTGCGGTGTTCTGATGAGTTCTATGGGTGACGCCGGCGTCGCGCTGCGAGGATGTGGAGAGCGGCGGCGGGCTTGCAGAAAAGGGGGAGAGAGAGGCACGTGTGCGGGTCGATCCAGGCGGCGTCTATGAGTTGGCGCAGCAAGCGGTGCGACTGTGGATGTCGCCCTTCGATGTCGAGCTCCTCTCTTCAAACGTTGGTGGATGAAGGGAAAGGGGTGGGGTGGGCCGATGTCGGGGATGAGCTGGGTAGTACGCGAACGGCGCCGCGTGGGAGCTGACGACGAGGGGGTGGCGTGCGTCGCTTGCGTCTCTGTGTGTGTGTGTGTGTTGGGGGGGAGGGGGGAGGGGGGAGAGAGAGGGAAGGTGGGTGTGATGCCGTCGTCGCCTCCAACAAGGGAACCCTACCGAGAGGGAGAGCGTGGCGCACACACGCACACACGCACGCACACACAGACACTCGAAGGGAGAGTGTGTCCGACCGACGGCGGCGGGGGTGCAGTGGGAGGGAGGGAGGTACAGCACGCATGAGGAGGAGGCAGTCAGTATGCCGGCGGTCGTGAGCAAGCTCGAAGAGGCGAGCACCACGGCGTGTGTGCACGCCTGTGTGCCTGTGTCGATGTCGATCGCGGGGGGCCAAACGCTAAGCTCACTCGCACACACATATACATGCGAAGCTCCAGCCCCGCGTCTATGGGGACCGTCCCGTAGCTGCCATGCTGCCATCAGCGCGTGCGGCCTTCCTTGGGGTACGAGGTTGCACAACTCGCTTGAAGCACTTGCTTCATGCGCCAGCCTCGTTTGTGTGTCGACTCTTCTTATGGCGGTGATGGACGCGATTCATCGGCGCACGGGCGTGTGCACGGCTCCTCGCACACGCCGAAACCAAACATGCCTCACAACGCCACACCCGCCGCGCGGCTCAGGAGGGGAGAAGCGAAATGCTGAGGATCTGCGCTCCGCGAATGAGCCGCACACTCTCCTCTGCCTCCGCAGCGTCGCCGTCGACGCGAGCGCGCTTGCGGGCCGCCTGCGGTGCCCGACCGTGCACCGTGGCCGTGCTGTTTGCCTGGACGGTGTCGGTGCTGGTCCAGTGCTGCACCAACACGTTGCACAGGTCATCGACGCTGAGCAGCGTGCCTCGCACCGTCGCCGTGCCCGCGTCCTCCTCGACGGGCACCAGTGTGATGGCGACGCGGTGGTGGATGTGCTGGGCGAGAAAGTGCAGCGGGTCGGTGGGGGCGGCCGCGCTCGCAGCGGCGCCCGACGTGCTGGGCCCCACGTCAACCGCGTGAATCTCTTCGTCAGCCATAGGCGTCGAGGTACCGGACCCGGCGTGTGTGTGTGTGTGGATGGGTGTGGGTAAGGGTGTCTGTATGTGTGTATGGCCACGATGCAACTGTCTGCACGATAAGGCAAGCAGGGGGGTGCGCGGAAGGAAGGGGGAGGGAGGAGGTGGAGGACACAGACCAAGAGCGGTGGTGGAGCGAGGGGGAGGTGGAGAGAGGCTGCGTAGTGGAAGCCGGCGGCGTACGGGTGGTGGTGGTGGTGGTCGTGTGTGTGTCTGTGCGTGTGTGTTGATGTATGTGTATCCTTCTATCACGGAAGTGACGACCTTTGCCACCTTCCCTTCACCTCGTCTCCTAGTGGATGACGGTAGCAGTAGGCACGTTTACACACATACACACGCACACGCATGCACACAGCCGCGTCCTCACCTTCTGCAGCCTCCACACTCCACTCCGCTCTCTCGGCGACTCTGCTGCCTCGGTGTGCTGAGACTGGCCGCAGCGGCCGAGGCGGCAGAGCTGGGGTGCGTCGGCGGTGCGCGGTGCAGTCACCGGCAAACAACACTACGCTGCCAGTGTGTACCCAGCGGGCCATGATGCCCGGCGCGATCGACTGTGCATACGCAATTCTTGGTTCTGTCTTCTCTCACATAGTCAGCGTGCCGCTACGCGTCAGCACGCCGCCTGCATCGGGCCCCAGGCACGCGCAAGGAGGTGGACGGGCGACGGGATGTCGCTGCCGCTGACAGAGCTACGCCGATACTACAAGTGTGTGTGTGTGTGTGTGTGTGTGTACGACCGCTCCTCACGGCCACGAGACGCGCACGTCGGTCGAAGGCAAAGTGCGCGGTCGTGCGACACCACAAGCCACGTTATCACAGAGCTCCCCGTTGGCACCGCCGCACCGCCGCACCTCCCCCCCTCCCTCCCCCGCCGCGCTAGCCGGCGGTGTTCGTCGAGGCGGGGCGAAGGTACGCGGTGCCCAGCCAGCCCACCGTGTCCCCCACCAGGTCGTGCAGCACATTCGACACACACTGCTCCAACACGAGCTGCAGCAGGCCGGAGCGGCGCACGTGGATCGCCGTGGCGGCTGATAGGAAGGAGTCGTTGCGCGGGTGCAGCAGCGGGGAGAAGGCTGACGGCGACCGCACCTGGCGCGGCGACAGCGTGCCCGGCAGCGTCGGTGATGACGCCTCGAGCCCGTCGAAGCTGCCCGCCATGTCCACCAGGCGCCGCGGGCTGCTCAACGCCGCGTCTAACCCGTCCCCATCGCTGTCACCGCTGCTGCGCCGCCCAAACACGTTGTGCTCCCCGAGCGCCGTGGGCGAGTAGTGCGGGTCGGCGCGATCGCGCGGCCCGTTCGAGGCGAGCTCGACGTAGTAGTACACCAGCCGCGCCACGTCCCGCTGTCGCAGCTCCTGCGTGAAGAGCGCAACGACGTTCACCCGAGCCAGTGCATCGGCGTGGAGGCGGCTCGCGGTGCGCAGGTGATCCTGGTTCGACTGACCCTCCCCCTGCCCCAGCAGCACTCGGCGGGAGGCGTAGTCGATCAAGTCCGCGGCCACGCGCTCCGCCACGCCGCGCAGGCCCGCAGCCCAGTCCGCCGGCAGCTTGTCCGCTGCGGGTGCAGCCGCGGTGGGGCGCGGCGAGGCCGTGACCGGGCTCAGTCCCGTCAAGCCCGCGGCGAGGTTCGCCGGCTCGAGCTCACCCTCGTCGTCTCCCTCCTTCCGCTGCTGCTGCTTCTCCACCGCCGCCGCCGCCTCCCCTCCGCCCGCCGTGGCGGATGCGATGGGGAGCACCGCGGGGAAGCCGCCCTCGTCGCCTGCCAGCGACGGCGACACCACCACCGCCGCATCGGCCGCCGCGTGCTGCGAGGACGCACTCGGTGGCGGGGGCCCAAACAGGCCGGCGTCCTCGGCGCCGCTGCTCGGCAGCGTGGACACCCCTTCACATCCACCTCCACCTCCGCCCATCGCGGCACTGCCATAGCGCCGCGTGCTCGGCGACGCCGGCGCCTCCTCTGCCCCCTCTATCTCGTCCGCCAACGCGGCGCTGTCCGAAGCCGCCGTCGGGGACGCGTCGCCGGCGCCTGCCTTCTCCGCCCCTGCCGCTGCTGCGGATGGTGCTGATGCGTCGCGGGCGCCACCCATCCCCTTGCTCGAACTCTGCTCCGCTTCGACGAGGCGGCGTGCGCGGCGGTTCGCCACCGTCACGGCGCGCAGCAGCCCGACGGACAAGACCAGCGCCACCGCGCGGGTCGTGAGCGTCGCGATCGGCCCGGCAGCCAGCACGCGCGCGGCGGCGCCGCATTCGCTCGTCAGGAACCGCGCCGCGACCACGGCCAGCTCGCGGCTCGTGAGGTACCGGTTCTGCCGATGCGCGGCGGCCCTCTTCTCCGCCTCCTGCTGCCGGAGCTGCGCCACGAAGTCGCTGGGGGCCGTGACGGCCGACACGAGCGTCGTGAGGCTCGCGAGCGGCGCGGCGTGGGCGCCGGCGATGCCCTCGCCAGCCACCGCCGACGCCGCCGGCGACTTGGACGGCGACACGTGCAGTGCACCCTCGTGGGCCTCGTCCGTGGTGAAGCCGCGGCCCATCTCCGCGATGCTGCCCGCCTTCTTGTGATCGGCGTGCCCCTCCTCGAGCGACGGCGACGGCGCAGGCGGGGGCGGGTGTGGCGCGCTGGTGGTGGTGGAGCCGGTAGTGTTGTCAGCGTTCTCGTTCACAGGCGACTTCTGCGTCGCCGCCGAGATCGACGAGGACGACGAGAGCGGCACCGGCGGGGCTGCCGGTGCACCCGCCTCGCGCATCATCAGCGGTGGCGGCGCGGCCTTCGCGGACCGCACGTGCTGCAGCGGTGGTGAAAACCGCGTCGCCGGCACGGGCACGGCGGCATCACGCAGGATTACGTCCAGCAGCCGCGTGGCCGCGTCCGCGACAGATGCCGGCGTCAGCGACGCCGCCGCACTGTGCGATGGCTCGAGCGCCGGCGATGCGTTCGGTGGCGGTGCGTCGAGCTGAAAGGCACGGAGGTCGTCGGCGTCGGTGCGGGTGCTCGCCTCGAGCCCGATCGAGATGGATAGGTTCGCTGCCGCAGCAGCCGCGTCCAGCTCGCGCGCGTGCTGCGGCGGCGATGCTGGCTGGAGCAGCTGCGGGGCGCGGGTCATGAGGACACTGGCCAGCCCGCACGACGCCTCAGTCGGCCCATCCCGCCGCCCAGCGCCGTCTTCCACTGCCGCCGCAGCATCCTCGTCATCGCCGCCCGTGGCGCTGTTCAACGAGCCACGCGGCAGCACAGGAGACAGCCCGCTGCTCTGCTGCTGCTGCAGGTGGAGGGGCAGGGGCGCGCCAGGCCCAGCAAACAATATGCACCCGGCGTCGTCATCCTCGTCGCTGCCGCTGCCGGTGGTGTTCGCGCTCGTCGTCGGGGCCGCATCCAGCCCAGCCGTAGACAGCGGCGAGAGCCCGGCGTCGCGCAGCAGCGGGTCACCCGGCACGCGCGACCCCGTCGCCGCCAGCGCGGCACCCGGGGCGAGGGTCGAGGACGACCCCGTCTCGGTCAGCGCGCGCGCCGCTTCTTCAGACGCGAGCTCCGCGTTGGCGTGCACATCTGGCGACTCCACGGCGTACCCGGTGCTCGCCTCCGAGCCGGGCTGTCCGATGTCCGTTCCGCCAGTGCCCCCGTGACGGCGACCACCACCTCCAGCGCCGCCGCCGCGGCTACCGATGATGCCAGCAGGGTCCAGCACCGCCGGCGGCGGCGTCAGCGGCTTCGGCTGCAGGGGGCGCGGCGGCGACTGCAGCGAGCTCAGCAGCGACCCGCCCATGTCCGTCGTGGAGGTGAGGGAGAGCTCTGGGTCTCTGGTGAGGTGCAGCTGGCCCACACCCGCGCGCTGCCCCCACTGCCCGCCCAGGAGCGGCGTCGCGAGGCTGTCGCTCTTCGACTCTGCCACGGCCGCCACCGCCACCGCCGCCGCTGATACGGTGTCATCCTCCACCTCTGATGCCATGGGTGCGCCGCGTTCCCCGCCGCCGCCGCGGGCTCGCGATGCGACTGCGGTGGCGGCGGCACCGATCACGTCCGTCAGCACGGCGTCCACGACGTGCGTCAAGGCCAGAGGGGAGCAGAGCTGCAACGCCGCCGCCGCACGCGCGGACTCGACGTCCGGCAACAGCGACGGTGTGCTGGCTGGGGAGGGCGAGGAGCGTGCCGCCGCGCTGTCTGCGCCGTTCGCGTCGAGGCGTGGGGGAGGCGTGCTGGATGCTGCAGAGCGTGCCGCGGCGGCGTCCGAGGTCGGTGTTGGGGCCGCATCCACAAGGGGAGCGAGGGTTGCGGTGGCAACGTTGTCTGCGTCCTGCGGTGTCGCCTCGCCGTCTCGTGCCGTGGCCTCTGCGGCGATGCGGCTTGTCTTTCCCAGCGACGCGCCCGTCGCGGTCCCCGCCGCGGCATCGGCAGCGGCCGCAGACAGCGACGTCGACGAAGAAGGCGCAGAGCCCGGCAGAGAGTCCAGGTCGTCGTCCTCCTCCTCGCCGGCGTCCTCCTCGCCCCCGCCCACCAGCGCACGCATCATCGCCCGCTCACTGTCGCCCCGCCCCGTCAACGCGTGCGGGTGTGTCGGCGTCGTCGCCACCGCTGTCAGGTGTGACTCGGCAGCGTCGTGGAGGCACTCCAGCAGCAGCACCTCACTCAGCGCCGCGATCTGCCCACACGCAGCGCTCGACTCGGACTCCAACGTCGCCTGCTTCTCCAGCTGACGCTGCAGCTCCTCTTGCTGCTCCTGCTGCTGCTGCTGCTGACGTCGTTGCTGCTCCTGCTGCTGCCTTGCCTGCTCGGCGCGCAGCTGCTCGGCAGCCCGGCGCTCCTCACGCTGGCGAAGCGCGTCGGCGGCGGTTGCGGCCGCCATGCACAAGCTCCCCAGCGAACTCTCCCCCTCGCGCTGCACCACCGCGCGCGCGCTCGCCTCCTCGCGGGCGAGGGCCTCACACGCCTCCGCCCTGGCAGCAGCCGCCTGCTGCTGCTGCTGCTGCCGCAGCTCCGTCGACGCCGCAGAGGCCGCCTCTGCCACCCACGCGTCCACCACCGCCGCGGACACACGTGCGAGTGCCGCGCACTGCAGTGCCGTCGCCTTCGCGGCGGCCGCCGCGGCGAGGAGTGCAACGTGGGCCGCCGCCCTCTTCTTCTCCTCCTCCGCTCGGACCTCTTTGGCTTCTCGCTCCGCTTGGGCATCCGCAGCGGCGGCCTTGGCGGCCTCAGCACGCTGACGAGCGCGAAGTTTTTCTTCTTCCGCTGCTGCTGCTGCTGCTGCATCAGCGGCGGCGGACGCGGCGGCCTCCGCCTCGGCGCGGAGACGGGCCGCGGCGGCCTTCGTCTTCTCCTCCTGCGCCACGCGCTCTGTTGCTTCTCGCAGCGCGAGCGCCGACCTGTCCTCTTCTGCGCCGGACAGCAGCACCGCGCGTGTGTCGTGTTCCGCGTCCTGCAGCGCGACGCGTTCCATCGCTTGTGCAGCTCGCCACGCCTTCACAGCCCGCTCTCGCTCCTGTGCTGCCGCTGCTGCTTCTTGTGCTTTCACCGCCTCCGCCGCGTCGCGCAGCAACGCCGTCAACACGTGATGGGCCACCGCATCGACGGCGGCCACCGCATGCGCCGTGGACTCACGCTGCAGCCGCTGCTCCTCGGCTCGCAGGTTGACCTCGTGTGCCGCCTCTGCCATCACCACCGTCGCACCAGCATCCGCCGCCTCGCTGGGGTCGGCGGAGCGGGAGGCGCTCGCGGCGGGACTCAGAGAGCTGCGCGGCACGGACGCCCCCTCCACAGGGGCAGTGCCCGCCTGCTCGGTGAAGGCGCCTTTGCCTTCCGCCACCTCGGCCTCAATGCCCGAAGAAATCGACAGCGCCGGTGATGGCGATGCGCGGCGTGCAGCGACCCCAGCAGCGAGCGCCGCCTCGCCCGTCCACTCCGCCACAAGAGCCGCGGCGAGGGACGCCACAGCCGCCACACCACGCGACGCTGCGGCCGCCTGGCGTTCCGCGTCGGCCTTCGCCTTCGCCATCTCCGCCGCCACGCACTCTCGAGCAGCGGCCTCGAGTGCCTCTGCCGCTGCGTCACGCTGCTGTTGCTGTTGCTGCAGCCGCTCGCGCTCAGCGGCCGCTTCCCGCTCCGCATCTGCGGCACGCTGCCGACGCACCTCCTCCTCGGCCCTCTTGGCAGCCTCGGCTGCTGCGGCTGACGCGCGTGCGGCTGCCACTTGTGCGGCTTGCTCCCCCGCCACGCGCTCAGCACGGTCGAGCGCGGCGCGACTGCGCGCTTCGTCCGCCGCGACGTCGTGGCGGCCAGCAGCCGCGTCGACGAAGAGGTCGAGCGTCGCTTGCACGTGACGCCGCGCCGAGACCTCCGACGTCATCGCAGAGCCCCACGCATCGGTAGCGGCGCGCACCACGGCAGCACGCGCGGAGGCCTCCGCGATCTCCAGGTTCTCCACCGCGGCGGCGCGACGACGGGCAGCAGCAGCAGCAGCAGCAGCGGCGTCAGCCTCTGCGCGGTGGCGCTGCTCCGCCTCAGCCTTCGCCGCTGCTGCTGCCTCAGCCGCCGCCAGCGCTTGTGCCTTCACGCGCTCCTCCTCAGCTGCGGCTGCGGCTGCGGCTGCGGCTACGGCCTGTCTTTCCGCTTCGTCACGTTCCGCCGCCTCGCGTGCGGCGGCGTCTGCCCGCGCACGGGCACGCTCCTGCTCCTGCCGAAGCCGCTGTTGCTGCTGCTCGTGTTGCTGCCGCTCCTCCGCCGCGACTCGTGAGGCCTCTGCGGCGGCGGCGGCGGCGGCAGCCACCGCGGCCCGTGCGACGGCCTCCTGCACGTCATCCTCGTCGGCGACGTCTGCGCCAGCGTGCCAGCCGGGTGCGGCGAGGGAGGCGGCCGCGGCTGGCAGAGCAGCAACAAGTGGGGCGGCGCCGGCCGCTGCCCACGTCGCAGGCTGCGGAGCGGCCATGTGTGCAGCACGAGGGCCCTCCACTGCAGGCCTCGTCACCGCTTCGACTCCACCAAGTCCACGCGTGGGCGGCGGCAGCAAAAGTGAGGCGGGCTCGGCCCAGCGCGGCGGCTGCGATGGTGGTGGCGCAGGAGGCCGCAGTGCGATCGCCACCCGCTCCTCCTTGAAGTTCGCCCAGTACCGCAGACAGCGCCGCTCCCAGCGATGGGCAAGCTCGCGGCGCATGTGGGCCTCCGCGAGAACAACAGCGAAGGCCACGGAGTTCACGTACACCTGCTGCTGGTGCTGCTGCTGCTGCGACATACTTGCAGGCGGCGGCGGCGGCGAGGCGGGGGCGGGGAAAGCGGATGTGGCGGCCACTGCCGTTGCCGGGCCGCTGCGAGTGGCGTGGCCGTTGCCGCTGGAGGGAGCTCTTACCGACGCCGGGTCGCCGTGCACGCCGTGGTGCCGGTCGTGTCCGCGCGCGCGAGCGTCTCGCTGCGCGTCCGCGTCGCCGTATTCGCGGTGCGCACGGTCGGAGCGGTGGTAATGGAGCCTCTCAGCATCGCGGTGATGTTCATGCTGACCGCGATTGGGGGCTGGCGACCATGCAGGTGCGACGGGTAGTGGCGCCCGGCCGTGCGAGGCACTGGTGGAGTTGGCGGGGACAGCTGCTGCGGCGGCGGAGGACGGATGCGCTGCCGCCGGTGCGTGTCCGTCACGCGCCAGTGGGTCGGCGTGGCGGCTGGACACCACCACAGCGAGCGGCGGTGACGAGGAGGGCGCATCGGACTGCAGCTGATGGTGGTGGTGCTGGTGATGTTGTTGCGGCTGTGCTTCCTGGGCATGCTTGAGTGCCCTGACGCGCAGGTGCAGGTCGGCGAGCTCGGCCCGGCTTGCGCCCCGCTCCTTCAGCGCCCTGAAGGTGCGCAGGAGCCTCCCCGTCTCCTCGATGTCGCGGAGGAGTCGAGTCGAGCTGGCGGCCGACGCAGCGGACGATGACGACGCCGCGGAGGGCGCCGGCGACGCGGCGGACAGTACGACGGGACGCGCGTCCATGACACACACACACACGCAGACAGAGGGAGGCACGGCGCGCAGGGGTGAGTCTGATCCAGCCTTTCACCAAAACACACGAAGATCAACACACGAGCAAACGTGCGCACCAAGCCCGAAATGCGCGGGGCCACACACACACACACACACACAGAACGAAGGGGAGGAGGGAGGAGGGAAGGAGGGGGGGGGAGTCAGCGTCGAGGTCGGGCAAGGATAACTATACAGTGCGTGATCACGCGTGCGTCACTCACGCTCGTTCTTTTCTCTATATATCTGTATGACTGTATACGTACGTGTGTGTGTGTGTGGGTGGGAATGCCGGCAAACAGACCGAGGCACCAACAAGACGGCAGAGGAGGAGAAGCGACTGCAGCGGTTGAACTTTGGACAAGCGGAGTGAATTCGTGGGAGTGGAGAGGTCCACTCCTCTTTACACACCGGCACACCACGTCGACACGTGTGCACCACTACGCACCCTTTTGTGTGTGTGTGCGTGTGAGTCCGTCAACCGACAACTTGAGGAGGGGGCAGCGAAGGAAAGGAAAGGAAAGAAATGGAAAGAGGGGAGTGCGGAGCTGCGAGAGGGCGGAGGGGCCCACGCCACGAGCGCAGCGCGTCTGCACGGCACCGCAGATGTCACAGAACCGAGAACCACCACAGCACGCACACACACGCACACAGCCAGACAGACGATGGACGCGGGACTGCGAAGACGACGAAGTCCACGGAGCGAAAGCTTGTACTCGACAAGAAGTACACGACAAGTCGAATACACACACACACACACACACAGCGATCGCGAAGTCAAGTCGCCACGCGGCGGCGGCGGCGGTAGAGCGGCCGTCAGCAAAAGGGAAGAGAGTCGACAGGAAGGAGGGGGGGGCTGCGCGCGGGTGTGGTGTCCGCCGCTCAACCGACCCTGAGGATGAGACCCAACAACAGTCCCGGCAACAGCGGCGCGGCGCAGGATGTACAAGTCTGACCCTCCCACCTCGGATCGATGGTGTGTGTGTGTGTGGGGGGGGGGTGTACGTGTGGGGCAACCGTTTGTGCACACTACGGACAGCTCTGTGTGTGTGTGTGGTACGCACGGGGGTGGATGCGCACGACGGAACAGGGACAGAGGGGGGATGACACGAGAAAGAGTGGAGCTCGCGAAGAGTGGACCAGGAGGGAGGGCGGGTGGTAACATGTGAGGCACGCGACCGAGCCCGTGGTGTGCGCCGTCACGCATCCGCCACAGCCTCGCGCGGCCTCCCAGGCTGTGACCCTCCACCCCACCCCACCCCCATCGCCTTCCCGACCAACGTGCTGTAGCCGTGCAAAGGGAAGATGGCCGCTCCACGGCGGGGGCGGCATCACAAGGGAGTGGCTGCACGGATGGGATCTGCCTGCTTGGTTCGCCGCTTGACGGGTACGAGGACTGAGAAGACGGCGAGGAGCCTGCACGTGCGTGTGTGTGTGTGTGTGTGTGTGCGTGTGTCCATGCGTGCGCGTTGGCGTGTGGCGGCAACGCTACACTCGCGTGCACGTGTCTGCGGCGCGTTGCGCACCCACGACATCCCCCCTCCCTCCCGCCGCGACGTGAGACGTCCCAACCGCGGTTGTTGATCTTCACGCGGGTGTGGGGGGGGGGGGGGAGATGGGATGGCGCCTGCAGGGGTGCATGACGGCGCACTGCCACGTACTCCCCCTCACTGCATGAGATGCCTGTTTTTCCTTGTTGGCACGATATCGTGTCGTCCTTCGCCGTCACGCTTCGCTATTTCAACTCCGGGTGCACATACACATACGTCAACACACACGCACCTTCACACTGACAGGTACGCAGGCTGGCAGCGCTCAGGCAAACTTGATGATTGCCTTGCTGCCGCCCTGCACAAAGACCTTATCCCACACCTCCGGCACCTTCTCCAGCGACGGCGCCGCTGTCGTTGGGTAGCTGATGCCCGCCTCCTGCGCCGCATGGAGCACAAAGTCCAGCTTCGTTTGGCGCTCCGCGTACGACATGGCGTTCAGGTACGTTGGCGCAAACAGGCCAGCCATGGTGACCTCGTTGTAGATCAAGCTGGAGCCTGAGATGAACAGACCGAAGCTGTTCTGGGCGCCGTAGGTGACGACATGCGCCATGGGGCCGGTGCACTTCAACATCGAGTCGAAGAAGATGCCGCCGACCCCGTTGAGGCACAAGGCGGCGCCGCGCTTGCCCACCGCCGCCTGCATCGCCCGCATGCCGGCGCCGTTGTACTCGAACACGTCGGCGCCGTACATGGCGTGGCGCTGCTTAGCCGCGGCGAACCGGTCGCCCGGCGTGGCGGCCGTCAGCACCTTCACCCCGTACGACTTCGCGAACGCCGCGACGGCGAGCGAGGTGAGGCTGCTGCCACTGTTCTGAACGACGACGTCACCCTTGTGCAGCCGCGCGTAGCCCTCGAGGAGCTGCTGGGCGACAAGGAAGTTTGACGCGGTGGTCGCGACGGCGCTCTGCTTTGGGTCGATCTTGTGGAGTTGCGTCACGGGCACGGTGATGTGCGAGGCCCACGTGCCGTGGATCGGCGCCACCCACACCGTGTCGCCCTCCCGCACCGGCGATGACGCGCCGCCGCTGGAGGCTGCGGCCGCGGACGCGGGCGCACGGACGACCTTGCCCACCCCCTCGCAGCCCCCGACGCGCGGGAAGCCAGCCATGTTGACCCGCTTGCGGCCGAGCGCCGTGCCGTTCACCACCGCCGCGTCTACGCGGTGCATCGGCGCCGTCAGCATCTGCACCACCGCCTCGCTCTTGCCCGGCGTGAGGTCGAACTTCTCGTAGCGGAGCACCTGACTGATGGGGCCGCAGCGCGCGTAGCGCCATCCGGCAGAGGCGACCTTCGACATCGACGTTGGAGAAGGACAAGAAGTGCGGGCGAGTGTGCGGGAGAGGATGGGAGGCGATGATACGAAGGAGTTCGGCAGTGGAGTTGCCGGCTGGCAAAGCTCGATGCGTTCGACCTCGCCGCTGCAGACGTGCGCACGCAGAGAGAGCGCGAGAGAGACACAACAATCACAACAACCACTGAAGGCTCTAGCGGTGGAGGTTGAGGTGACGGTGATGCTACACAAACACTTGCACACTGCCTAAGAGATCGGGGGGGGAAGGGGATGAGTGCGGAGTCGGTGTGATGAAGAACTACGAATGGAGCTGCGGGGAAAGGGTGGAACTACTGCTAGGCGCTACAGGGGCTACAACTCGGGGGGGGGGGGGAAGGGCGG
>JASAOO010003522.1:0-92419 GCA_030849075.1 Zelonia costaricensis
TGCCGACGACGGTGGAGTGGGAGTCGGCGGTGGCAGCGCTGGTGGGTGCCCAGGCGGACTCGGAGGGCGATGCCCCCGCCGCCACAGTCGACGAGGAGTACGCGCAGCGCCGCTTCGAGCTACGCGAAGACTGGCGCCGCACGCTGCTCGAGCTGTCGCCGTGCGGGCAGGTGGCGACAACGGGAGTGCGCCCCGACGACAGGACGTCGGCCGTCTCGTACCTCCACGGTGCGCTCTCGCTGCCGGTGCTGCCACTTTTCACGTCACCGTCCGAGTTCATCTGCTTCGCCTCGGCGACGCTGTGGGAGGAGGCGCTGACGCACCGCAACGTGATCTGGGTTGACTTGATGACGGACCGCCGCCCCACGACGGACAAGAAGCTTGGCGAGACGAGTAATTGGGGCATGCCGGCGGAGGTGGGGATGAGTCAGAAGCTGATCCTGTGGCTCGAGTACGCCTACCACGCGTTCCCGAACGTGCCGTACATCATGAAGGGCGACGACGACGCCTACGTGAAGGTGCCGCAGCACCTGAGCGACCTGCGTACCATGATGCAGGAGCACAGGACGCGCCCCTCTCTCACCCCCGTGGGGGAGACGGAGCCACCGGTGAATGCGTCGGCGGCGCGGTGCCTGTACTGGGGAAGCCTGCGCCGCTACAGTGGTACCCACTTCTGCGCCGGCATGACCTTCACTCTGCATCGCCACATCGTCCACGGGATGCTGGAGCCGCACGCGACGGGGACCGAAACTGATGCGGTGCTCTTCACCATGGCAGAGTTCAACCCGAAGAAGCGGAAGCTCTACCGCGCGACGCACTTCCAGTCAGAGGACATTCTTGTCGGCGTGCTCCTCCGCAACCGCAAGGCGCGGGTGGCGGAGCTGTGCCCCAACAACGCGGTGTGGTACGTGAGGGAGGGCCGACCGCGCTACCACGACATGCGCCGGGGCACCGTCCACGACTTGACGTGGGCCACCGTCGTCGCCCACCGCGCCTCGCCGGCCGACTTCCACTTTCTGCACCATTTTTTCGCAACAGAGCACCTCGCGGCGCACGCGGCGGCGGCCGGCACCGCGAACGCAGAGAGCGCGGCGGCGGCGGCGGCGGCAACATGGATGGCCAATACGTACGCACAACTCGACTGGCCAAGTAACATCACGAATGTGCCGCCGCCGGTGCAGTGGACGCGCCAGGCCGGAACGCGCCCAAGGCACGAGATGGCAGCTGAAGACAACGTGGCCGTGTACAACGTTGGGTACCGCAGAAGAAAGCGGGGAACATATCTTGTGGCGGATACTCGGTAGTGGGTGACAGGGGGCGTTGTGAGCATGGCGTGCGAGAGAGGGAGGGAGAGATACATGCAGAAGAGTCTTCACAGACGCCGGGTTGGGAGGGACGGGGGGGTTGATGGGTGCTCTGGCGTGAGTGGCGATGTAGCAGAAGTGCCTAGGCTCCTTCCACTACCTCACTTCCTCCTGCTCTCACCCCATCTCTGTGCCTCTGTGGGCCAGTGGTCGCGGCGCACATACACGCCCACGCAACTCCTGTGCTCCCTTCCGCCCATTCCTTGGTGTCGTGTGCTGTTGCTCGGATTTTCATTTCTTTTCCTTCTCTTCGCGTCCCCTCCCCAACCCACCCACCCACTCCTCCTTCACTGCTCGCGACTCACTCCCCCCCACTACCCCCTCCACTCCCCCGTCCTTCCTTCTTCACCACCTCCGACACACCACCGCGCTCTGAATGGAATGCTTGTGCATGTCATCAGGTATGCGTGTGTGTCTGTGTATGTGTGTGTGTGCCCTCATCGATATATTCTGTCAGTCACCCTTTCTGCATTCTTTGGGCTTCCCTCATTCTCTTTTTGTTTTCCCCGTCTTCATTGTCACCGCTTTTCCTTTTCTCCTCTTCTCGTGTAGTGTGGGACCGTCTTCACGTGTGTGTGTATGTGTGTATGTGTTCAGCGCTGTGAATTGGCTCGCCCGTTCTTCATTTTCTTTTCCGCATTCTCTCCCTGCAGCTATTTGCTGCTTGGGCTTTGGTGTACTGCCCCCCCTAAATCCCCCTCACCTCTCGCTGCGTGAACTTGCTACCTCGACGTGCGCGTGTATGCCTGTGTTTAGTGCGGGTGTGCGTGTGTGTGTCCTCATACTGAGGCAGAGAAGCACGCGATGATGCACGTGTCGTGATTGCTGGTCCATTGTGTGCACGTTCTCAAACTACGCTATTCGAGCTGACGGAAACAATTGAAGGGGGAAAAAGAAGGACAACTCTACAAGTGAGGACACCCACACACACACACACGTACGTGTGTTGTCTGCGCGTGCTTAACGGTGGCGTCCAGGCATCACTCAGCAACCCGGTCTATGCACTAGCCGACTACAGAGGTTCTGCTGCGCGCGGTGACGTAGCAAGGGCCGGCGAGCTCGGGCAAGCAGCTGCTGCGTGTGCCTGCCACGTTCTCTCTAGACACCCGACTCGAAGTGCTCAACTACAAGTGTGTGTGTTTGGGTGTGTGTGTTGTGGCACTGGGCTACAAGGCTGTGTCACCACCACCCCTCCCCTCACGGCGCACACGTCGCATGTGACGCGAAACCTGGTTGCACTCACTCCCCCGCTCCCCCCCTCCTCGTCTTCCATTGCGCCCCCCTCGCCAACGTTTGGAGCGAGCTGGCCTCTCCTTTGGGTTTTCTCCTTGCGTTGCGACCCGTGCACTCACTCACACATACGAAAACACGTTTCCGCTGCAACCACAGTTTGGTGGTCATCTACGCTCTTCACTTTTTTTTCTTTTCGCTTTTATCTTCTTTACGTCGGGCCTCACACGCCGCCCTCCGCCCGCCCGCCCGCCCCCCTCCAACAATTTCTGGCTTCACGCTGCTCCACTGTGTGGTGGTGTGCGCACCTCGACTCCCCGAGCACACGTCGGCGCGAAGGTGACGCGGCGGAGGCGGATCACTCGGATCGCTGTGTCGTGTGCACTGCGGGTGGTGAGTGTGTCACACACAGACACACACAGACACACGCAAAGAAGAAAAAAAACACAAGCTACGCTTTTCCTCTGCCGTGTAGTCTTGTTTGCCCTCCTGTGTCGGCTCGGGGTGTGCTCGATAGCGTCACCGGCTGAGACACCTCTCTTGTCCCCTCAACACGCATTGCGTTCTTTAGCGGCCTTCCTTTCTTCCTTTCTCGTCTTGTCCAGCATCGCCGCACACACACGCACGCACACACACACACACACACGCACACACACACACACACACACACACACAAACCGTTCCTCCCTCTTCTCTGGTCGATCCCGGGCACCCACATCGACCGTGCCACAAAACGGCTATCAGCGCACTTCACAAGAGCATCAACACGAAGAGAAGAAAGACGGAGCCATGGAGGAGGCGGCACAGGAGGTGCGGCGGATTCTCCGACAGAACGATGTCGGGGAGACCCTCCACTACCTTTCCACCGTGTCCCGCAGCATCGACGCGAATCAGCATGACCTGCGCGCCATCATCGGGAACTCGTACCGCGACCTGCTTGCGGCGTGCGACGGGGTCGTGGGGATGGAGCGGGACTGCGCGGACATCTTAACGATTGAAGAAGCCGTGGAGCGGGCGAGTGCGACCACCAGGGACGCCGCCGTGAAGGGGGCCGCGGCGGAAATTGCGCCGCTGCTGCCGGCGTCATGGTTCGCCGCGAGCATCCGGCGTCAGCGACGCCACGCAGCCGCGTCCGCAGCGGCGGCGGCGCAGGTCGGTGCGGAGCCTCGCTCGGGAGCTGCAGCGGAGGGCGCGACCGGTGCCATCACGGCTGCAAACGCTGCAGAGGGCAGTGCGCACAAGACGGAGCAGCGCGCTGCGGCGGTGCCGGTGCTGCCGGTGATTGAGCTGCCGCTGCCCAACGCCGCGTGCGCCTCCGTGGCGCCGGCGGCACCGCAGGCGCCACGGAAGCGGAAGCACGGGGACGGCGGCGGCGGCGGCGAGGCGCCAGCAGCCACCTCGGCGCTGGCAGAGCGCCGCCTTCAGCTGGACGACGCGCTGCAGGCGCTGCACCTGGAGGTGATGGCGGTGTCGGCCGCGTCCGCTGCGCTGCCGCGTGGCGCCGCCGCCGTGGAGGCGGAGCTGTCGGCGCTGCTCGGCAACGCACGTGCGCTGGCAAGTTTGCCCTCCCGCACCGTGGCCGCCGCGACAGCAACAACAGTCGCCGTCGCCGCAACCCACACGCCATCGCTGGCCAGCCAGCGCGAGCAGCTTCTCACCGCGCTGGAGCGTGACCTGCCGCTCCTGCGTCTGGCGCGACGGCTGCGTTGGGTGCAGGTGGAGCTGGCGGCGCTCGAGTCGGGACCAGCGGCGGTGTCAGCCTCACTGGGTGCGACGAGTGTGGTGGAGAAGACAACGACCGCAGCGAACGCGACAGGCGTGACTGCGCGGGTGCCGCCGTGGGTGCGTGCGTGTCGTCGCCGTGCCACGACGCTGGAAACGCGCCTCGTGAAGCTGCTGCTGCACCGCCTGCGCCGCGCCGCGGACGACTGCGCGTGGTTTGCGGAGCAGCGCGCGGACCTGCCGGCCTCTGTGTTGCTGCACGGACAGCCGCCCGCCCACGAAACTGCCGCGACCACCACCACCGCCGCCGCCGCCGCCGCCGGGCACTCCATGCAGGCGCGCCAACTCGTGTACGTGTGGGTTGTGTTTGCGCAGTGCCACGGCGCCTTGCGCGCCTTGGCCGACTCGCCGACGCTGATCAACGCTCTGACGGCCTGTGTGCCGGCCGCTGTGGCGACATTGTCAGGCAGCAGTGCGACCTCCATGCGACCCCTCGATGAAGCCACCACCTCCCCCGCATCGCCAGCAGCGACGCTCGAAGGGGCGGCGGCGGCGCTGCAGCGCGTGGCGGAGCAAGATCCACGGCGCGTCGTGGCGTCGATCGTAGGTACCGAGGCGGGCACCGCGGCGCAGCCGTGTCGGCTGCTGCTTGCCTTTCTCAGCGTCGTGCTTCTGCGCGAGAGCCAAGTCACGGCGGCGCGATGGGCGGCGCTGTCGATGCAGGCACCGGCAGCACGTGCGGGCGCGACAGTGCCTACGGAAGCCCCTGTGGCCCCTACAACGGCGCCGCGGGTTTTTGCCACGGCAGCGCACCGCGCCGCGCTTGGGCTGGGACCCGCTTGTGCCTCCGCTGCGGACGGCGCCGGTCCGGGTGCGGGCGAAGGTCTCGAGGAGGTGGCGGGCCGCAGTGTCCCGAACACCGCGTGGGCTCTGCGGTGCTTTGCTGGCCTCTCCTCCCTCTTCCGCGGCTTTGCGGACTACATCGACCTCACGCACGCCTTCGACGCAGCGCCATCCACCGCGGCGGCGCCGTGGTGCGCCACCGACGCCGAGACACGTCTGCTCCAGGCGCTGCAGCAACTGTGCGCGGCGGAGAAGGCGACGGAGGGCTCACTGCTGTGGGGCACCGAGCTCGCGGTGCAGGTGCCGGGTGCTGCGCCAACAGCATCCACACCAGCGGCCGCCGCTGCGGCGACGCCGTGTACCGGGGCTCGCTCGCTGGAGGAGCTTCTCCAGTGGCGCCTGCGGCACGCCACGGCGGGGGCCCCCACTGGCGATGTCACTGGTGCCGGCGCGAGCAGCGACGCGGCCGCGCCACGCTGGGGTGGCCTGGGCCGCGGCAACTCGTGCAGCCCCGCGGCGCGCGAGAGGGACGACGGCAAGGCAGCAGGGGTGGAATTGAGACGTGAACCCTCCACCCCGCTCGGTGGCATTGCCGCTTCGCTACCCCCGTCGTCGTCATCATCGGCTTCACCGTCTGCTGCAGCGGCGCGGCGCCGCGCGTATGTGGAGCTGCTGCGCGCCAGCGTGAACTCCGTGGACGAGCTGCAGGCAACCGCACCATCAGCGCCGCGCGGCACGACCACCGCGCTGGCGTGCGCTCCGGCAGAGGCGAGTGGGCGTGCGGGGATGGGCGGCTCACAACCGAACGGCACCGACGCGACGGCCGCACTGGCCGCTGAGCTGCGCGCGGTGTGGGAGCAGCTGCTGACGCCGCTCGTGTCGTCCGTTGTGGTTCTTCTTGCGCGCGATCCCGTGGCCCTGACGGTGTTTGGCACCCGCTGCAGCGGGGCACACGCGTCTGCGGCAGCGGCGACGCAGGACGCGCTGCGACGCCATCTCGAGGAGGCGGCGGCGAAGATCGGGCTGGGCGGTGCCGCCGCGGGCATCAGCGTGGTCGGCGTCGGCCAGACGTGGGGCGTCATCAACGCGCGAGGGTGGTGGGAGCAGGCGGAGCGCGCCACACTCGGCGGCGCCCTGCAGCGCTGCGTGACTGTTGCGCTGGAGTCGGTGAGCTTCGTGGAGCTGTGCATCACGCGCGGACTCGCTGCCTCGGCGCACTGCGCACTTCACGCGGAGGAGGGGGAGGAGGAGGCGGCGGCTGCCGGGGCTGCGAAGCCGGCGCCGACACGTGTGGCTGCGGTGGACCGGTCGTGGTCGCTCTTGTTCGCGGTGCTGCAGCTGCACGCCCTCTCGGCGTCACCCGCCAGCAGCAGTGACGGCGGAGTAGCCGCCGACGCCGCCGAGGCCGCGGCGCCGCCGCCGCATCAGAACTCTTCACAGCAGCGTCGGCACGGGTCTGCCGACTGCGGCGGCTCTGCCACCGTCGCCGGCATCGACTGGGACCGCCTGCGGCCGTCCACGGTGCGCGCTGCGACCGCAGCAACGGCGGCTCGCGTCGCCGGCGCTGGCATCTTCGACGAGGAGGTCGTACAGTGGGGGCGTGCCGCGTGCCGCGCTGCGCAGCTGCCGCTTTACAGCGCCAACACCGTTTCTGCCGCTGCTGCTGCGGCGGCGGCGAATGGTGCGGCGGCCGAGGTGAGCCTCACCCTGCCCCAGCAGCGCCAGCTCACACGCGTGCTCAGTGGCATGCGTCGCCTTCTGGTCCCGCAGAACGCTGCTGACGCTGCGCAGGCGCCGCTGCCCCTGAACGGCCACGCAGCCGAGCTGCTGCACTGCTGCCTCCTCGTAATCGTGGACGCGGTGCTCGCACAGAAGTCAAGCACAGCGTCTTGGCCGGCGAATGATGCCGCTGCGGCGCACCCGGCGATGCCCGCGCCCCCGACGCCGACGCAGCCGGGGCTGTACACGCGAATCGTGGAGTGGGTGCGGCACGCTCTGGCTCGCGTGGCGGCCCTGCTGCGCGACGCGGAATCTGCCGCCTCGCCACCCTCGCGCTCGAGCACGCCGGCGGCGGCGCACGTCGTGCTGAGCTACGAGCTCTCCCTCCTCGTACGGGTCTACAGCGCGGTGCTGCAGCGGCTGCGCGCCTGCGCCGCGGCCGGCACTGCAGCGGAGGCGGCGACGCTGCAGCAGCTGTGCGCCGAGGCGGACGGGCTGTACGTCCGCACACAGGCGCCGTGGCAGACTCTGCTGGTGCAGTCCTACGATGCGGCGTGTCAAGCGGCCTACGGGGTGGCGGTGGCGGCGTCGGCCAGTGGCGGTGGCGTGGCGACGCGGCTGGCCGACACGTCTGCGTGGGCCCGTGCCCCAGCAACGACAGCGCCGGTGGCGATCGCATCCGCTGCAGCGCCGGTGCCAGGCCCGGGGGGCCGCGGCGTCGCGTACCCTGCGCAGCCCACCTCCGCCCTCGCCGTCGCCACTCGCGACGCGCTGAGGCGGTTGCATCAAGCAATGTACGGCTGCGCGTGTGTGTACGGCGGCGCTGCTGCGACTGCTGCTGGGGGGCTCGGCGATGGCGGTGTGATGTCGGCGCTGCTGGGCGCGTCTCACGGCGACGCCGGGGAGCTCCCGCGGCCCTCGCAGGTGCTCGCCGCTCTGCGCGCACTGCTTGCGGTGACTGAGGATGGTGGTGGTGGCCGCCGTGTTGGAGACTTGCAGCCGCTCGTGGCGCCGCAGGAGCGTCAGCGCGTGCGTGCACGCCTCGGTGCGGCCGTGGCGCAAGTCTACACAGCGTCGCTGCTGCCCACGCTAGAGACGGCGGTGGCCACGTCGCCGAGCCGCGCGGACGAGGCGCGACTGCAGCTGTACCTCGACGCTGTATTCGTGTCAGCGGTGTGGGACGCCACCGCTGCCGACGCGTCGGCTCAGGTCCTTCTCATACTGGATGCCGCCGGCGACGCGATGGAGGGTGGCAGCGCTCTGATGTCCGTGCCGAGCGCGCAGGCGTGCATCACCCCGGGGGAGCTGCGCGCTGTGGCGGCGCGGCTGGAGCGGCAGTGCGACCCGCTGCGGTGGCAAAGCAGTGTGCCGCTCATGCTCGCGGCCTTCCGGCGCTACATGGTTGCCAGCGCGATGCTCTGGGCCGTGCATGGCGAGCCCGTTGCGCCTGCCACGGCGGCGGCGGCGGTGGCGGCGCAGTCCGTGGCTGAGGCCGCTGCGCTCCGCCCGTTCGCCGGGCCCACCGATCGCGCAGGTGCCGGCCCCGGCGCGATCGGTGGCGCGGGCGCATACAGCGCGGAGCGGCTCCTCGCTCCGCACGCGCAGCTCGATCGCCTGCCGTTGCTGCCGATCGCTGTCTCTTCCAACGCAGCCCTCGCGGCGGCCGCGTCCGCCGGCATGCCGCGGTCATCGACCGCCGCGACATCAGCGTCAGCCGCCGCAGCCGCTGCCGCGCTCGCCGCCACGTCCGTGGGCGGCGGCGGCGGCACCTTCACGCTGCTGCCCCCCACCACCTTGGCCCTCAACCCGTACGCCTCCGCGCCCGGCGTGGCCGCGTCGTCTGTGGGCTCGGCCGCCTCGGGCGGGGTGGGGCGGGCGGGGTACCGACTCGACGCGTTCGCCTCCAACGGCGCCGGCACCGCGGCTACGGGCGCTGTCTTGGGCTTCGGCGACGACTACGCTGCGCTGAACGGCGTTGGTGGCACCGCGGGTGCGGGTGGGGCGGCGGGCGGTGGCGGCAGTGGCGCATTCGGGGTGGCCGGTGCGAACGCGGCGGCGGCGGCGGCGGCGAGCTCACTGTGGGGCACAACGCAGCGTGGTTGGAACCAGCTGTGGGGCTCGGGGTGAGGCTGATGTGTGTGTTGTGTGTGTGTGGGTGTGTTGTTTGCGCTTTCGGCTTGAACAGGAAGAAAAAGGTCCCTGGTAGTTGTTGCCACGCATTTGGGCTTGAACACAACCACATACACACATACACATACACGCACAGCTGCAGACACACAACGTGATTTGTGACGATGCACCGCGAGAACGCCAGCGCCACAGTTTACACCCGCTGATGCTCATCAAAGCGCTGCAAGCGCCTTCGGCGCCGAGTCCAGGTGTAACGAGCTTCGGAGTGACACTCCCAAAGACAAGGGCAAAGCAGTGGACACGGCGGCAGGTCTTCGCGCGAAAGAAGTGGCGTGGAGTGAGCGACATCGCATGCGTCGGCTTCCCCCCTCCCCCTCCCCCCTTTGCGTCTCGCCGCCTCAGCGTCTCTGCACGGGACTGCCATCCTATTATGCGACTGTAGGCGCACGCACTGCGCTGCGCTGGGCACTCTGGCGGAGGAGAGAGAAAAACTCTCTGGGCACGCTTCGTGTAGCGTATGCTGGGCGCCATCCGCACGGGTGCTTGTGACGGCTGCTACGGCACACACACACACACACACTCCCACCACTCCATGTCGGTGGCTCTGCATCCCTGTCGCTTCCCCCCCCTTCTCTGTCTCTCTTTCATCTCTGCCTCTGACGTGCTCTCACGTCCTCCTCGTCTGAGGTTCTCGTCTCTGGTTTGGTGAACCCGCTCACGGTGTACATCAGCACTAGCGAAGCGCGTCGCCTCCTGACTGGGACCCCGTCGCTCACTGCACACGCCACAAACTCACGGAAACAATAGAAAAGGGAAGAAGCAAAAGAAGCACTCAAACACCTCCNACTCCCCCCCCACTCACGTGTACGCACGCACACTGACACCTGCTTTTTACGGTGTTCGTTTTTGTTTTTGTGAGAGCTACGCACGGACGTACGCACGCACGCACATCAGCCGCTGCGCTCGACCCCTCCTCCCTCTCCCTGTTCACCCGCATCTTCCGCGGGGGCGTGTGCCTCTTTCTCCCTCCCTCCTGCCTCTTTGCATTTGCTCTGCTGACGCCACCGTATGTGTTTGTGTGTGTGTGTGTAGGTGGAACGCGCACTCTATCGACGCAAGCAGCTCCGCATAGGAAGGTTCCCTGCACTCCCACGCCCACTCCCCACTCCACCCACCGGACCCCATCTGGGTCTTCGGTACACCCTTGCCCCGTGGTCTACTCTCCTAGCAGCGGCCATCGCCCCACAACTCTCTCACGTTCTCCGGCACACACGCACACCCGCACCGGGACACCCACGTCATGGAGTTTCGCTGGGCCGCAGAGGGGGGCACGGAGGAGCTGCGCCAGTGGCTGCGCGAGCACCCGGAGCGAGTGAACGTGCCCTCCAAGGGCGCCAACATGACGCTCCTGTACACGTGCATCTCCAACAGCAACCGCACCGACCTCGCCTCCCTGCAGGCCGGCTACTCGCGCCACCTCTGTACAGTGCGCATGCTGTGCGAGGAGTACAAGGCGGACGTGCTCGCTGCAAACGGTGGCAGTCACAACACCGCCCTGCACCTCGCCGCCTCGCTCGGGGCGACGGAGGTGGTGCGGTATCTTGTCGAGGTGCTCCGCACCCCCGTCGATCGCCAGAACGTCTTTGGCGAGCAACCGCTGCAGCTGGCCCAGCGCAACGGGCATGCCGACTGCGCCGCAATCTTGGCGAACGCGTCTGCGCAGCACGGGCGCAACCCGAGCAACGCACGCCAGTCCGGCTCGCCGACGCCACAGCAGCAGGCGGCGCAGGGCGGCAGCGGGCGCTTCCAGAGCTTCGTCATCGCCGACAGCGACGAGGACAGTGACGCCGACGCGAACGGTGGGGGGCGGCGCGGCGGCGGTGCGCGTGGGCAGCACACGGCGGGCCCAGCGCGTGCGCAGCTGCTCAGCCCTCCCATGAGCGACGCCGGCACCGGCTCGCTGCTCTCCCCGCTCGCGCAGCTTCTCCAGCAGCAGAGCTCCACGTTCAGCGCCACCGCGGTGGGCAGTGCCAGCGATGCGCAAGCGCTGCAGCAGCAGCAACAGCAGCAGCAGCAGCAACGCGCGTCTGTTGGGACCTCTGAGCGGAGCTGCGGAACGGCGGCCGGGGGACTGCCACGCACCGCCAGCGCCTCCAGCGGAGTCGGCTTCTCCACCGGCATAACACCCGCCACGTCGCTCATGTTTGTGCAGCCACCACCCGCGTCGGGAACCACCACTGCCACCGCCGCCGCTGCGCAGTCCGCCGCGCTGCCGCCGCCGGTGCGGCCGCGCAAGGAGTACGACATCTCCAGCTCCCGCATCCTCTCTAACCCCGACCTGCAAGGCTTCCGCTCTGCCTACGGAGACGGCTTCCGCTACATCCAGTGCAGCGACCACTACGAGATCCGCGGCATCCTGCCCTACACGTACCGCGGCACCGTGTACTACACCCCCGTTATCATATCCGTGTACGCGCCGCTGCCGTCGTCGTCAGCCTCCATGGGCGGCGTGGACGGCCTTGGCGAGAGCCCGGCCAGCAGCCCCACCGGCAGCGCGGCGCAGGCCAGCGCCTTGGGCCCCTCGCACACCCCGGCATCGCCCAGTGGGAGGACGGACGTGTACTGCCGCTACCGGGTCTGCCTGAACATGCAGAGCCTGAACGACTTCGCGGTGAGCCGCAAGGCGGAGTACCTCGACCCGGTCAGCGGCGCCGTCATCCCCGCGCCGGGCGATGACAAGTACCTGACTCTCACCGCCTACATCCGCAACGTCGTGGTGCGCAACTTCGAGGCCGTGCCGCCGCTCATTGTCCCCACGAGCAGCTATGCCTTTCCCTTGCGGCCCAACGTCAGCCAGCTGGGCAGCAGTGGCAACGCGGATGTCTACCGGCACCACCACTCGCACAACGCACCGGCGTTTATGACGAACGCGCTGGGCAAGCGCACTGCGGCGCACATCCGTACGATGGCCATCCTGCGCGACCTCTCCCGCTTCGGGGACGGCCTCGCGCGCTACTTCGCGGACAAGCACCGCATCGTCGCCTACGTGCCCATCTTCAGCGAGCACAAGGCCGCCGTGCTCGCCGTGCCGCAGGAGCGGCCCTATACCACCACGGTGGGCCAGGCTGTCGCCACGCCGCCCGAGAGCGGCGCTGCGGCAGGGGCGGGCAGCAGCAGGGCCAGCGTCACGAGCGACATCACGATGCCGATGGCGGGCGGCAAGGCCGGCGTCATGCAGCAGGTCGCCGTGGAGGCGGTGGCGGAGCTGCAGGTGCGCGTGCTGCTTCAGTTTCAGCCGACTCGAGTGGGGACGGCGCAGCAGCCCGCCACAGCGGCGGGTGGGTGCGACGCGGGGGACGGCGGTGGGGTGTACGCGTACCCGCCGCGACTGTACCTCGTCGACGCCGCCGCCACATCGTCGTCTGCGAAAGCCACGCTGACGGCGCAGTGCTTTGCGGGGCTCATCAAGGAGCGTGAAACCGGCGAGGTGCGCCCAGAGCTGGTGCGGCTTTCGCAGGAGTCGTGGAGTGCCAGGGGCTCGGTGTATGACATCCTCGTGGAGCTCCAACGTGCCCTGCGCGGCGTGCTCGAGGCCTACGCGATGAGCTATGCGGGTCGCGGCACGTCAGGCGCGTCGTCGCCAAAGCCGCCGCCGCTGGCGGCGTCGGGCTACGCAATTGGAGGGGCCGCGGCGGCAGGGGCGCTCGGGGCCTCCGCACTCGACACCTTCTTCGCCACGCCCACGACGCGGTCGCAGCCGACCGCACCCGGGCTGGCGGGCAGCGGAGGCGGCGCTGGTGCCACCGAGAGCGGGGCGGGGCCGCGGAGCAGCTCGGGGTACTGCCTCTACTGCGCTCAGCCGCTGCACGCCTCGCGCGCGCTGCTGCAGCCGTGCGGGCACGACGGGATGTGTGGACTGTGCGTGCAGCGACTGCAAAGTCACTGCAGGGAGGAGGTCTTTGGCTGTCCTGTGTGCCGATCGCCGGCGCGCACTGCGATGGAGGTGTTCCTGTAGCACGAAGCAGCGCGATGCGGCGCATGGAGGAGTACACGAGTGAGAGAGAGCAATCACACAAGTGTGTGAAGCGACGAGTACCGTTGTGCGGCGGGGCGTGAAGTGGGCGCAGGCCGCGCTCGATATCAAGACGGAGACGTTCTGGACGCCGTGCGAGTTGTCTGTGCTTGTGAATTCACCTTCTTTTTTTTTCTTTGTGAGTGCTGCCATGGGTCTGCGGCGGGTGGTGTGCAGTCTTTGCCGCACACGCGCTGTGCGTGTCACTCCATGTCCCGCGCCACCTAGTCAGCCAGATGGTGCCCCCCTCCACCTTCCGCAATCCTCACTCGTCACGCAACCTCATTGTAGAGCAGTTTGCCGATGAGTGAGGCGTTCGAGTAGATGCGTTCGGCTGTGTGCGTATCTCTCTCTCTCTGTGTGAGTGTGTGTGTGTGGAAGTGGGCTGGCTGCTGCGTGTTTGTGTTGATGTGGACTCGTTACTTCTCCCCCCTTTCCCCCCCTCCCATTACTTGGCGTGTGTGTGTGGGTGTGTGTCTGTGTTCCATCTCCCGACTTCCCTCTCTTCTCTGTCCTCCTTGGCGCTCCTCCCCGACTCGCGGGGGGGGGCCTCATTGACGTGCCCCTTCTTGCTTGCTCCCACCGTACCCGGTGCTACACTCGTGTTCTCCTGCGCCACACACACACACACACACACACACAGGCACGGGTGTGCGATGCGCTGACCACGAGGACGTGTGGCTCTTGCAAAGGCACGCGTGCAGTGTTGCGGTGATGCCTTCACGCCTCTTCTCAAGCTGCTCAGTCCCCTTGTTTGTACTCACACTGGAAGCTGTGCGTCTGTCTTGTGCGTGTGTGCGTGTGTGTTGATGCCGCTTGACATGGAGCGGCTTGTGCTTCCTCCCTCCTTCTCCATATTGAAACCCATGGGCCCACTTGCAGGAGGTGAAGGTGAATGCGCAATAGAGAACACACACACACACAAAAGATGATGAACAAGTGCTCGCTCGATCGAAGAGGTCACTGCGTTCAGCCCAGCGACGTGGGAAGGGGCGGGGGCGGGGGGGGGGTTGAGTCGGAGGGGAAGAAGGCGATGCGCGGCTGTGTGCAACCTCCCCTTCCGCCCGCCTCGCTCACGCACTCGCTCCCCCCCCTTTCTCGTCTCGCTGTGTAAAGAGTCACCACACGTGCGAAGACCGCCTGCGTCGGTGGAGTGTGTGTGTGTGTGTTTTGAGGGGGAGGGGAGGGACTACCGATGCGTCGTCCACGCTGCTCTTACTCGAACGCACCGTGCACACACGCGTGTACACGCACATGTTGTTGAGTGCATCATCGTGGACGAGAATGCGTAAAATCCCCCAAAAAGGAGAACACGTTTGCGTTTCTTAACTTTGTGCTGCTGCCCTCCCCTTCACATCTCACATCTATTCTCTCTCGATTCGGTCTCCACCGAGTGCGTGTGTGCCACCCACCGCGTGCAGCAGCACCGCATCAGCGACACAGCACGTGGGTCTGTCCGCGTCACACGCCGTACTCCCTCCCCTCCCCTCCCACCCGCCCCCACCTTCCCTACCACCTGCCAGCACTACAGGCATTGCACGTCGCCCCTCTTTTGCCTTTCCTTTTGGGTGAGACGCTGCCGACTTCGCTGGTGTTCACGTGCCCGACCACACCGAGTGATTCACACGCACGCGTAGAACACGCGCAAATGGCGTCGAGTCCGACGAACATCTACGACCCGATCGAGGTCGCCCGTGCGAACCCGTACTTCAAGCGCAACCACATGGGCCAGGTGACCTGCACCCTCTGTGGTATCTACTGTCCAGAAGAGAACAATTTCCTCAAGCACATCGCGGGAAAGACGCACACGTTGCAGCTGGAGCGGCGGCAGCACAAGGAGCTGCGCGAGCTGCGGCTGCAAGAGGACGAGCGCCGCAACGCAGAGGCGGAGGAGCGGGCACGCAAGGAGGAGGCCCTGCTGGCGCTCAGCGGCGCACCGTCGAATGGGAATGGGGCCACCAGCGCAGGTGCGAGCTCATCTTCTACCGCCGCCGCCGCCGCCGCCGCCGCCGCCGCCGCTGCGGCGAACGCGCGCTTCGGTGTGCCCCTGTACTCCTTCCGCACGGAGCACGACGAGGTTGCGTTCCGCACAAAGGTGTGGGTGGATGTGATGTACACCCAAGCGGAGGAGGGCACCCGGCCGCTGCACCGGTGGCTCTCCGCGCGGGAGCAGCTCGTGGAGCGGCCGGCAGATGACTACTTTGTGTACCTTCTCTTCGCTTGCGAGGGCTACGCGACGATGGCCATCAAGGTCCCCGCCAAGGCGACGCGGTCGCAGCCGCGCGAGGTGCTGCAGGAGGCGGACGGCAGCACATCCGACGCGTACTGGTGTGCGTGGGATAGCCTGCGCAAGGTGTACTCGCTCTTCTTCGTTCTCAGTCGGTAGCACCGCCCTGCGGCGTGTGTGTGTGTGTGTGATTGTGTGTGTGCCCGTCTCCTCTGGCAGAGGTGGCATACTCGTTAAGCTCCGGCGCGCGTCTCTCTTTCTCTCCTTTCCTCAGCCCCTTGCGCACTCACCCTCCTCCCGGTCGCGTGGGTGCCTGTGGTGCGTCGGTGCTTGTGGTGCGTCTGTGCTTGTGGTGCGTCTGGGTGCACTTCGGTTCTCCCACCCCACGCCAGAGTGCGCGCTCGGGGTCTGCACTCGAGGCACGTTAGAGTCACGGAGAGAAAAGAAAACAGACAAAAGTGCGGCCAAACGGGCGAGGGGGGAGGGGGGAACACGTGGCTGACGGGCCACCAGTGTTTTGCATTCGTGTCTGTAGACGTCCGAGGCCCAGTCCCCTGCAAGACAAAAACCACATCCAGGCCCCGCTGTGCGCGGCCATCGCTGCGTGGCGGTTAAGGCTCCACCCTGCACGCCTCCCACTCCAATTTCACTCGAGATGTGCGCCTCCGTGCCGACTCTTCGCCGCGCTCACCTGCATCAGCGCAGAAGCCGCACGACGCCACCGTCCACTTTTGCGTTACGCCCCTCTTCTCTCCTCTCTCACCTCTTCATCCCTGTGTGCGACTCACTTCTTTGCTTTGTTGCTTAACGCACTCGCGCACGCTGCACACTGCTCCCCCAAGAAAAAAAAACTGTGTACAGTGTTTCGCATCCATTTTCGGGCTCCGCGCTCGCTACGAGGTCCACGGACGCGGCCCTTCTTGCACGGTCGAGAGCACACGGGCTGCGGCGTCGTGAAGTCTGCGGCGCCAGCGTACTGGCGCGACCGTACACCTCTGCTACACACACACACACACACACACAAAGAGAGTTCAACACACAAACAACATACACGCACACGGGTGAAGAAAAGCACCTCAATCGACGACTCACCCTTGAAGAAGCACCAAACGATCAGAAGACGTGATTGCGAGAGGCAAGACAGTTCGGGCGGGTCGACAGTGGCACCTCACCTCACCGCCCCTCCACACACACGCACACACACAGAGAAGCCTTCAGACTTCACCTGCAGACACTATCATACAAGCACACAAACAAATAGACACAGACAAAGACGTCTACGCCGTCACCCGCGTCGCCCCGCTGTGAAGCGCACACACCCGCTCTCTCCTCCCTCCCTCTGTCACCTACGCACACTTCTGGCTTCACTCCTCTCCACACATTCCCTACCTTTCCCCGCAACACGCTTCTTCAGTTAGCCTCTTAGCCAGTTTAGCTTCGTATTGCGATCTACTTCTCCTATTAGCGCCCCTCATCCTTCTTCGTGGCCCCGCTGCACGCTCAGAGCCCGCGAGCTCCTCACGGTCCTTCGCGCTTGTCATCCTCCCCCCCCCCGCACCGGCTTCTCCGACCCGCTCCACTCCCGTAACACGATCGATCGTGCCGCGTGTTAAAGCAAACGCATCGACAGCAGCAGCATGGAGTCCTTCATCCGGAACGTGGATGGCGGCCGGCTCAAGACGCAGCTCAACAAGATCATGGCCGACGTCAACGTCATCACCGCCGGCGCCGGTGCCGGGGACGCGGGCGGTGGTGCCGCCGCCGCCGCGGCGACGTCCGCGAAGGGCACCGAGGAGGCGGGGCGCTGCCTGCTCGAGTTCGCGCACTTTTTTGGCAGCGTCGCCGAGCAACACGGCACAACCCCGCACGCGGTGCTCGGCCAGCACGTCGTCGCCAACGTCTTCGTCTTTGCGCTGGAACGGATTGTGAAGCCGAGCCTGCTCACGTACTGCCGCTTCGCGGAGAAGCACGCGTCGAGTGCGATGGTGGCTGCTGCCACGTTGGCACGCACGGCATCAAGCGGTCGCAGCGGCGGTGGTGTCGGTGTGGGTCCTCGGCGAGACGCACTCGAGGCCCGCCGGCGCCGACTGCGCGGCGACATCATTCGTCCCTTCTCGCAGCTCTTCCAGACTCTGCACGCGTCTCTGGCGGCGGAGGGGGAGCCGCTCACGGCGTGGGGCTTCACAGAGGGCGGCAGCGCGGGCAGCAGCAGCGCCACGACCACCAGCGGCGCGGCGGCTGGGGCGGGCGGTACGACGGGCCTGTTTGGGGTGCCGGGCTGGGACGGGGCGGTGGGTAGCAGCCGCGCTGCGACGCGGTCGCGTGCGGCCCACGCAGACGAACACTTCCACCGCCGCGGTGGGGCCCACGTCGGCGGCGCATTGCGCGACGTTGGGGAGGGGGAGGCGCTGGATGGTGGCGGTGACGACGTTGCGGACGGCGGCGCCGGCGGCCTTGCTGACGGTGACGACGTCGTGGCGGCCGCGGATGGGCTCAGTCAAGCCCCGCTCCTGTGGAAGAACGCCTCGCCGCTCAACCTGCTGTGCAATCACATTCTGGAAGTCCTGGAAAGCCAATGGCTCGTCTCCGTCGTAGGTGCCGACTACGTGCAGCTGCTGATGGAGGTGCTCCGGTGGGCTGGCTACGCGCGTCTGGTCACCCCCACGTACCTCGTGCGCCTCGCGCAGTGTCTTGTGTCCCTCGTGGAGCGGGTTCGCGTCGGTGACGACGAGCTCGGCGGCGGTGATGGCGGTGGCGGTGGTGGAGGGGGAAGTGCCGTCGGCCGCGCGCCGCCGCAGCGGCAGCCACACGGAGAGCGGCTCGCTTCCGCGATGCCGGGACTCGTGGCAGAGGACGTGGGCGATGGACGCATCTGGGTCGCGCGGCCCAGCGCTGACGACGCGTGTGTGTACGCCCAAGCTCTTTCCCGCCTCTTCACGCTGCCGCAGGTCACCGCTGCCTTTCCAGCCACGGCGGCATCATCAGCGAGGGTCTCGACGGGCTTGACGCTTGTGCAGCGCGTCCTGGCGATTGTCCAGGAGCGCCATCAGCAGCCCACACCGGACCTCCGACTCGAGGCGTACCTCATCGCCGCCCTCCGGCATCTCTGTTGGCGCTTCCGCTACGATCAGCCCGCTGCCGCGCAGGCGCCGACGGCGGTCGTGAAGCTGCTCTGCGACTTTTTCTTTTTGCCGTGTCACACGCCGCGGCACGACGTGTGGCGGCTCGAGGCGATGCAGTTTCTCGCCCTCGTCCTGTCCGTCGCGTTCGCGGACGTCGTGGGCGAGGAGCTGTGGCGTGATCTCCAGGCGCGGGCGCTGGAGGACTGGCGTGACACCGCTTCGGCTCGGGTCGGCGATGCACCTGCACGCTCGGCCTCCTCTTCGTCCATCACGCTGATGACGGCGCTGGAGCAGCCGGCCGTGCGTCAGCTCGTGGCGCTGCTCCATCAGTCGGTGCTGCCCACGACGCTGCGTATCTTCACCCAGCCGCGGCACGAGTACAGCTTCGTGTCCCGCCGCGAGGTGTTCTGCTCTCCCTGTGCGACGCTGCAGGAGGTGTTCGACTTCGGGGCCGTGGTCGTCTACCTGGCCGGCGTGACACACGCCACGTACGTCGCCTGGCGGGCGGCGAGCGATGCCGCACCTGCGCGGAAGCGCGAGCGCGACGCGGACGGCGCTGGAGCTGGCCCCCTTCGCGGTCACGACCCGCACGGCACCGCCTCACACGACGCACCCCCTGCGGGGGTCGTGCACCCCGTGCAGCTCGTCGCGGACGCGCTGCAGGCGGAGTTCTTTCTGGCCGCTGCTCCGCTGGAAGGGGACGCGTCGGCCGGCGCCCGCGGGCGCTCCGCTGCGTCTTCAGCGTTTCTGCACGCACCGCCGGTACGCGTCGACGCTGCCGCGGCGGCGGTGTCCGCTCACGCCGCTCCCGTGACCTCTGCGAGCGTGGCGTCGTCGTCAGCCGGTTCCAGCACGCGGCGTCGCGCTGGTGCCCCGCCGCTGGTGCTGCGCATGGGCACCTCTGGACTGCGCACGAACAGCGCCGCCGTGCAGGAGGTGGTGTCTGATGCCGCCCTCTTCCTGCTGCACCTCCTCGCCCAGCCCTGCACGGCACTGCGTGCGCCGGTAGGCGTGGTCGACGCGCTTGTGGAGGACGTGTTGCTGCCGCTCAGCGGGCACTTCGGGCTGCGACTCGGCCCGCTGCTGTTCGCTGCGGTTGCGGCTGTGCTGCCGCGCTGCAGCCGCGACACGCGGCGCTTCCTTTTCGCCGCCGTCGCCCAGCGCTCGCTGCCAGCTGCGTCGCCATCATCGCCCGGCGCGCCGCCGCCCCCGCAGTGGAGGGGTGCCGCGCGTGGGGTGGAGGGCGCAGCCGCGGCCACTCTGTCGCTGGAGATCGGCCAAGAGGAGCAGCTGAGCCCGTCAGAGCCAGCCTACCGAGTGTTGGTAGGGCTGCTCGAGCAGCACCTGCACCGGCGACACGATGGGGCCATCGACGCCCCGGATGCGCCCTTCTCCACAGAGTCCTTTGTTCACCGTGGGCCGTCGGACTCGCGCCGGGCGCCGAGCCTCACGGGTGGACTGCGGCTCGCGTGGTCGGCGCACCCGCGCGGCTTGATTCAGCGCAGTGTTGCACAGCTGCACGCGTGGGAGCGCGACGTGCGTCTGCGCATCGCCACAGAGACGTCCGCGCCGGACGTGGCGCTTCCTCCGACAGGCGCGGTGCGGAGCCAGGCATCGACAGCGACGGTCACAGCAGTTCACCGAGGCCTCGTCACGGCCCCGCTCGCGTTGCTGCTCCTGCGGTTCACAACGCTGCTGCAGTGCGCTGAGCTGCACGCCCTGGTGCACGACGGGGTCGCATCCGCAGCGGAGGGGGGTGCCGTTGGTGGGGAGCGGCACCTCGCATTCCTCAGCGATGCCCCGTCCGCGGCCGGACAGGACGGCGATGTCGGACTCGGCTTTGCGTGTCACGTCGCCGCGCACGGCGTGCACTTCTTCCATGGCGTGCCGGTGCTTGCCCACCACGCGTCGGCGGAGCTGCAGGTCGGGAGCGCCGGGCTCAATGTCGACGGCGGCGGCGTGCACCGTCGCACCGCAGCCCCTCAAAGAGGGGACGAGGCGCTCACCATCATGGTGAACTCGGGCACGTACGCGGCCCGCGTGCACGGCAGCGCAGCGGCCACGCTCTTCGGTGCCTCGCACTGGCTGGCGTGGCTCGACGCAGCGGAGCTGTACGCCTGCACAGCGCTCCGCACGCACCTCGCACGCGCGCAGTTGCAGCGCCACGCCGAGCTGACCCCCTCTACCGAGCTGCATGGCAGCCGGTACGATACCGGCATCCCCAGCGGGACGTCAATGCACGGCCACGCTGGCGCGCACATCAGCGGCGCACTCCGTCGGGATGTGGTGTGCCACGTTGAAGCGGTGTGTGGGGCCCTGGATGCGGCCCTGACGGCCCCCGCCACGCACGTGCCGGCGGTGCTGCGCGATGCGGTGGACGCGTACTGGGTACTGCGGCTGCCACTCCGGCAGGCACGCACGACAACCGGGTCAGGGCAAAGCCCCGATGCTCGTCATAGCCTCGACGCGGCAGAGACGAGCGAGGTGAACATCGCAGAGACGCCACCGGCGGCGGCCGTGATGGCGGTGCACGCGTTGGACGGCGAAGCGTCGGCCGCGTCCCTCTCGCGCTCGTTCCAGCTGGTGCTCACGGCGAGCGCCGCCCCCGCTGCGGTGTGGCTCATGCGTCGCGTGCAGCTGCAGGAGCGGCTGCGACTTACCCGTGAGCAAGACGCCAATGCGGTCAGCGGAGGGGCGTGTGCCGAGTCGCGCGACGTGCCGCTGCTGGCGAACACGGGCGACACAGCCAGCAGTGCGTCGACGGCGTCGGCGGCGCTGGCGGCGCTGCAGCTCACCGTGCAGTGCGTGCAGACACTCCACTTGCTCGTGCGGTGGCGACGGGCGCGGCTGTGGGCGCCTCCGCAGGAGGGCAGCACGGCGGTCGGGGAGCCGGAGAGCGATGACGACCGCGACGCCGGCGACATCGCTGGCAGTGCCACGACGCCCGCCACCGGCGCACCAATTTCCGCGACGGCGGACGACCCGTTGGTGCGTGCGGCTGCCGGTGTCGAGCGGGATGGCGATGGGCTTGATGGCGGGGTGGAGGGCACGTACAACGCGGCCCGCCGCGGCGATCTGCGCCTGCTGCACACGTCACCGGACCTCTACGCCGCTCCAGAAGCGATGCTGCGCCGCTTCTCGGCCCTCGGCGGCGGGCGGCTCTACTACGCTGTGCTGTGGCTGTGCCACCACGTCCGCCTCGCGCTGGAGGACGCGGGGCCCGACGCGGGCGGCAGGGCAGCGGCGGCGGCACCAGGCGTGGCGGGCGCACCTCCAACTCGATATCCGGGCGCGGTGGCTGTGGTACCGCTCCCGCTGTGGGCTGCACTGCGGCTCCTCTTCCACGATGTCGGCTCGGTGCTGCTCGAGCCTGCGTTCTCCTGCATCGACCCTGGGCAGGGCATCCTACGTTTCACCTCCGCGGTCACACGGCATCTCCTTCACGCGGGGGTCCTGCGCATCAGCCGTTGGCGCCCGTCCAACCCGACTTCGCGCGAGGTGGCGCACGTCATGGCGTCCGCGCTGCCGCTCGCCCTCGACACGCTGCGGCTTATCGTGTACCTCAGCGAGGCCACCGGCGTTGTCGCGGTGGCTGCGGAGCCGCTCACAGACACGGCGGCACTGCACAAGGCACTCCTGGCAGTGCTGCAGGAGCAGAGCCTCATCGACGCAGCAGCGCCTCACGGCGCGACTGCACGGCACGGCGGCGCAGGCGGCAGCAGCGGCGGCGACGGTGCGGCGGAGCTGGGCGATGCACTGCTGCCCGCGACGCACCGCCTGCTCGACAAGCTGCCATTCCTTCCACCGGTGCTGTCATCGCTGCCAGCGGTGCTGCGCCTCCTGCCGCTCCTGCATCTCGAGTGCGCCGCCACAACGACGGCCGACGCACCGCACGCGGCGCCCGACACCCGCGCCGCCCCGCTGAGCTGCCAGGCTGCCGTGATGCAGCTGCTGCAGGTGTGTTTTACGCGCTTCCGCTTCCAGCTCGGGCCCGGGCTGTGCAGCGCGCTGCTGTGCGGCTCCCTCGCAGACGTCGCGCGCCTGTGCGGGCGTCGCCTGACCACCACCGCCGGCACCCACACGCGGCGCGCGCCGGCGCAGCGCCAGCAGCAGCTCAGCGACGCGACCGCGCGTTTTCTCTTTCACAACGAGGGCCGCCTGGTGGAGTTGTGGACGGCGCAGCTGACGGACCCGGCACGCACGGACATGCCCGTGTGCACGCCGGCGTGGCAGTGTGCGCTGCTGCAGGCTGCCTTCGCGGTGTTGCCGCGGTGCGAGCCGGCGGTGGCGGAGGTGCTCGGCCGCTTTTCGTTTGAGTTTCTGGCTGAGCGGACGCCGCACGCGGTGCGCCAGCACGCCGCACGCCAGGTCGGCTATCTATTCCGCACCTTCTCCTCTCGCCGCGCGCAGGTGCTGCACACGCTGCTGACCAAGGCGCGGGAGGGCATGCTGTCGCCGACGCGTACGCTGTGCACCACGAGTCTGCTCGCGCTCTCAGAGGCGGTTCGCGCCGCACCAGAGATGCTGGTTGAGGTGCTGTACACGCTGCTCGAGTGCTGGGCCATGCGCGGCTTCACGCACCGCCCGCTGATCCTCGAGTGTCTGCAGCGCATGGCCGCGTGGGTGCTCGCCGATGCCAACGGTGTGGCTGTGGTGGCGTCGAGTACGTCGGTGTCGGCGGCGCTGCCGCACGTGCAGCTGTGCCGCATGTACGCGCGTCACGTACTGTTCGCGTGGCTGTGCGAGTACCGCCACCCGCTTGCCGCGCTGCCGGTGGAGTGCTTCGGCTACACGACGCTCGAGGACTTCGTGCACGCGCACCTGGGCATGCTGCTGCCACTGGCGCTCCTCCTCGCAACGGAGGCGACAGACGCTGATGACGTGGAGGAGGGGGGAGGGGAGGCGGCGCACCGCGATCGCCCGTCCCTCAGCTGCAGGCCGCGCGTGGGCGCAGGGCGGCCTGCGTCTGGGCGGGACGACGGGGCACAGCTCTACGAGCAGGTGCTGGCCGTGTACGCGGAGGGCCGCCGGACCGCAGGCTCATCGCGCGATAACGTATGCGCTGACGGACCAGGTGGTCGCCGTGGCGGACGGGCGCGGACGGAAGGGATTGGCTCCCAGCCGACATCAGCGGGCGAGAACGACCACCCTCACCACGTCGGTGCTGCGTCTCCTCCACCTTCACAGCAGCCGCAGCTCGACGTGGATCACGGTGGCGTGGTGAGGCAAGACGCTGAGGTGGACGATGCAAGACGGCGCCGCGGTCGCCTGGCACCGATGTGCCTCCTGGTAGAGCAGCTACCCGCCACACTCGCGCAGCTGCTCGTGCTCGCCGCGCACACGCCTGTCTCCCTCTTCGCCGGCACAGAGGGCGCCAACGTGGACTTGTCGGACGAAGAGAAAGGTGGCAGCGGCGCTGTCGACTCGGCTCGCCTACCGTGGCAGAGCGCCGCAGTTGGCGCACACGGCGGGGGTCACCGCCGCAGCGACGTACACCCACACCAGCCGCCACCGCCGCCGCAGCAACAACAACATGGTGGTCGTGGGAGTGGGGCCGAGGCGACGCCGGCGTGGGCCTCCGTGGCGCAGCGGTGCCTGTACTGGCTGGAGGCGCAGCTGAACACAGCCGACGCGCGTGATGTGGCGCTGTGCGTGCAGCTCGTGCACGGCGATCGCGCGGTCTTGCCCACGCAGGACGGCGGTTCTTCGGCTGCTGAGGCGGGGGAGGGCCCAGGCACCAGCAGCAGCGGTAGCTTAGCCGCGGCGCAAGCGGCGTTGCGCGATCCGGCGACGTGCGCGAGTGCCAAGAGCGTGCTGCGGTGCTACCTCCTCCACATGGGTCTCTGGCCCACGCGCCGGCCCGTGTTCGACACCCTCATTGCCGCGCACACCGACGCCGTGATGGAGTGCCTCGTCGCCCTGCATCGCACCCGGGACGAGCCCGCGGCACTCGTGTATGGTGCGCCCCATCAACTCCAGCGCGCTCTGGCGTGGGTCGCGGCCAGGCTCACGGCGCTCCCGCTTCCGCCTGCCGCCGCATTCCGCACGGCGTCCACGGAGGGGCCGGCACACTGCAGCCGTGACACCGCAGGCGCCGTCATCGTTGTCGATGCCACGCCCCCGATGCCTTCACGTCAAGGCGCAGGAGAGGCGGCGACCGCCGCAGCCGCGCGCGCGTGCGAGGCGCGGTGCCTGGCGTTTCTCGTCCCGCCTGCGCCTGCCGCGCGCTGCGGCGACGACGACGTCATGAGCCGTGATGGCGACGCGCTGACGCAGCTCTTCCTCGCCGGCCGCGGCACGTTCCTGCACGCGCTCTTGCACCGCGTGTACCGCAGCGGCACGTGCCCGTCCTCACCGGAGCTGCTCCTGCGCGGCCCACAGCAGCTCGCACTCCTCGCGCAGGTGTGCACGCGGTGGTGCTCTGCGGCGGTGCTCGGTTCACCGCCCACCCTACGGCTCGTGCTGACTTGCCTGCTGCACTGGCTGCGCCGCTCCGAGTCGCACGGAACGCGCGAGCTCGTGTGCCGCGCCCTCCTGCATGTGTGGCCGGTGGCGCACCACGTGCACAGTCGCCGCAACGGCGCAGCAGTAGGCAGCGATGGACCCCGGGCAGCCGAGGCCCACGAGTTTTGCGAGTGCCGGCGTCTGCTGGCGCGCGCCGTGTCCGCACTCGCAGCGTCGTCCGCGCTGGTGGCGTCCACGTGGCGCGCCCTGTGCCGCACCGACGCGGGGCTCTCGGGTTGTGACTGGCAGCAGCGTGCCCGGGCGTACCTCGAGGACTCGCGCAGGATGGCCGACTCGCTCGCACCCGAGGCTGCTGCGGCGGGCGATGGTGGCAGTCACGGTGATGGTATGCCTGCGGCACAGACAGGAAAGGATGATGTCGTCGATGTGGATGCAACAGCAGCAGCAGCGGAGGAGAACGAGGGGGGCGATGCGCACGCGGGAAGAGCGGCGGATGCCACGGCAGACAGTGCTGTGCCTTCTCCTGCAGACGTGCGGCATCGGTCGTGGGCCGCGTACACGGCTCAACGCGAGGCTTGCTGTGGTGCGCTGTGTGACGCACGCACACAGGCCCGGCTGCGCCGACTGCTGCCGCTGCTCCGGCACGTAGCCGGGCTCCGTGAAGAGCTGGGGGCAGCGCCGGGAGAAGACGGACACGGTGCGGTGGGCGGTGATGCGGAGGGGGTGTTCGAGTGTTGTCTCGATCGCACGTGGACGGCGTCGGCAACCGCGTTCACGCCCCCGAGCGTCTTGCGAGACATCGCGACTGCCGTAGACGCAGCGCCGGCGCTGCTGGCTCGCTGCATCGCGGTGGCGGCCGTGTGCGTGCGGCGTGGCCACGCGAACGCGGCCGCCGCGCGTCGCGCAGAGGCCGGGGCGCTGCTGCCGCTGCTTCCAGCGGAGTGCCTCGCAGTGCGGGTGCGCACGGCAATGCTGCACGCCATTCCGCGTCTCTACGCCGTGTGCGTGGGAGATGGGGCCGCGGAGATGCATGCCACGCTGGGTGGATGTTCAGCCGTGTCGGTGCGTGCTGATCCTGTGTGCGAGGGGGGTGTCACTGCAGTGGCGGATGTCGTAGCCGCCGGGGCGTCCAGTGGCGCTGCGGACGCGCTGGATAGTGGCGTGCACGAGCGGCTGCACGAGGCGCACGCACTCGCCGCGCTCCGGCTTCTGCGGGCCCTCGCGCAGTGCGCCGTGGCCGGTGGGGAGTCCTTCGCGTCGCTGCTGCGTTCCCGCAACGTGCCGCTCGCCGAGGTGGACGCGGAGAAGGATGGTGATAGTGAGCAAGAACACGGGAGTCAAGAAGTCACCGGCGCGTCGCGGTGCGCGCCCACCGACGGCACCGCGGAGGAGCTCGTGGCAGCTGCCCTGGCCAACGCCTACTCACGTCTGGTGCGCTCCGTGGAGGCGCTGCTGTGGTGCGCAGAGCCGGGGGCGGCGGAGCGGGCAATGGGAAGCTTGCGTGTGTGGGCGCTGTGCTTGCACGCGGTGGGCGGCAGCAGCAGCAGCAGCAGCAGCAGCACGGACGCGGCGCTCTCGCCGTTCGATGACGCCATCACGCAGCTCGTGCTGGCGCAGCCCGCAGCAGTGCTGCCACTCGCTGACACTGCCGTGGAAGGAGCCGGGGTCGAGTCACGGCCGCACCACGCACCGTCGACGGAAGCCCGCGCACACGCTGCCGTGCGTTCACTGCTGTTGTGGGTCACGCGGAGCGGTGATGGGCGCTCGGCCAGCACCGTTGATGTTGCGGCGGACTCTGCGACGCTGCGGTCGCCGGCGCAGGTCCTCCTCACGAGCAGCGCCGTGTGGGCCCCGTTGCGGCACCGGCATCGCCCGGTAAACGAGCATGCCTTCCTCTGCCGCTTTGTCATGGCCGCGGCGAACACGTTCGGGGTGTGGCGGCGCAGCCTTCTCTGGACCGCGCTGCTGCCGCTGCTGCAGTGTGAGCTGCAGTACGCCGAGCGGCAGTGGTGGGGCTCGGCAGAGGTCGCAGCAGCAGCAGCATCAACGCAGCCGACGTCCACATCAGCTCTGGCGTCGGTGGAGTGCAACGGCGATGGCGCGGATGCGGGGCGGTACATCGTCGTGGCGGAGCTCCTCCTGCTCCCCCTTTTCCTCCACGCGCTGTGCCTGCGCGAGAGCGACGCGCAGCGCGCCACGCGAGCGGCGTGGTCGCGCTTGCTGGAAGAACACGTCCTGACGGATCCGCAGCGCTGCCCGCGCTTGGCTCGTCTGTTCCTGCGCGTGCTGCATCAGTGCCACGTCGTGCTGCTCCGTGCGACGCGCCAGCGTGGGCTGAAGGGCTTTGCTGCGTCGGCTGGTGGGGGCATGCGAGTGCGCGCCGCCGCTGCTGCAGCAGCAGTGGCCTCCGCGACGGACAATCTGGTGTCCCCCTTCAACGCCGTGGATGGCGCGGCGACGTCGTCTTCGGCGGCTGACGCCGTCATCGCGTGGCCGTCTGCGCTAGGCGCCGTGCCCACCCTGCAGGACATGCAGGAGTGCTACTGGCTCAGTGACATCGCGGCGGAGGTGCTGGCCAGGGCCGCGGCCGCGGTGCACGAGCCGCAGCTCGCGCTGCTCTTCTCGCAGCTCAGCGGTGAGTCCCTCTTCGGCGCCCGCACGGGGGCCGCGACGCTGTGCGGCCCGGCCGACACAACGCGCTCGGTGGTGATGCTCTGGCGCGACGGGGCCGGCACGGCAGCAGCAGCGGCCACCGCCGCGGCAGCGGTCGATGCAGCGCTGAACCCCTCCTTCGGCGCCCCGTACTCGGTTCTCTTCCCCTTCGCCGCACGTGAAGACTACCCGTCCGCCGCCTCGAGCCGTCACCGTGCCGGCACCGCCGCCGCAGGCGCTGCAGGGGCGTCGTCAGCGCTGTCGCGCAGCGGCCTGCGTGCGCGGGAGCGGCAGGACGCGGTGCGACAGCAGACAGCCGCCTTCGCGCACGCTGTGTTTCACCTCTACGCAGCGGTGCAGCCGCAGATGGAGGTCGACGACGTGGTCGGCATCGCAGCCACCGTCCGGAGTGCCGCGGAGCTGATGCCGGCGGGGTCCAGGGATGGTGGCGTGTGCGGGTTCAACGACGGCGCGTTGGGTCATGTGCCTCGCCTCCCAGGAGGCTCGCTGCACGATGCACGCGGCAGTGAGCACGTCATTCGCCGCAGCCGCACCGAAGAACCGGGGCGCAGCGGGGAGCCTGGCGAGGGCGGCATCAACGGTTTCGTGTCCGCGTCGGAGGGGGGAGGTAGGGACGGTGCCTCCGGTGCCTGGCTGGATGCGGTGCGGCGCCTCGAGGAGCGCGAGGCGGCTGCGCGGTCATTCGCAGTGGGTCAGCCACAGCAGCACGCTGCGGTGGTGGATGGGTGGGCTGCACAGCTGCGGCGTGCCGCGCTCCTGCTGCACCACGACCTGCCAGCCACCGCGCTCGATGTCCTGCTCAGTGTGCGGCCCTCCCCCGGCGCTGCTGTCACAGCGGCACCGCTCGCCGGGCCCTCGGTGGATGAAGGTCCAGCGCTGGCGACGCACCCCGCCCCCTTAAAGCAGCGCGCGCCCTCTGCTGCTCAGCCCAACAATGCGGAGCCCTCACCCACGGCTGGCACCGCCGCCGTAGCGCCGTGGACCGCCGCGCACGAGGCGTCGCTGCGATCGCTGCTGGCGGAGGCGGCGTGGAAGTGCGGACGGTGGAGCAGCGTGCCGCTGGTCGGCCCCGCCTCCGCCGGTGGCGGCAGCTCGGTTGTGCCCGAGCACCCTCTGGGGCATGCCGTCTCGGCCACGCACGGAGGCAGAGCCCAGACGGCAGCGGGCCTGGCAGCCGCCACGGGTGTGCCCCGGGCTGTGATGGAGCGGCTCACAGGCGCGAGCGACCCGTGCACACGCGGCGCGTCAGCCGCTGGCACACTCTCCGCCGCCGACGGGGGCACCGATGGCTTCTACGTTCATCTTCTCTTCGCCTTCGTCACGCTGACGCAGGCGCAACCGCGGGTGGCACTGCAGCACGTGCGCCGCGCCGAGCTCGCGCTGCGCCGCCAGCTGTCCGCCACGACGTTTGCGGCGACAATGCTGGCGGCGGAGGCGCTGAGTGAGGTGCGCGCGTGTGCCGCGCAAGTATGCGCGGCATCGGCAGAAGTGTCGCAGGCGGCAGTGGGTCGTGTTCCGGGGCGGCGCGGTGCGCGCGGTGTGCGTGCGGCTGCCTCCGCGCCGGCCGGTGCTCTTCCAGCGTGGCTCCTTCGGCAGGCGGGGGCACCGCGGCCCTGTGCGTCAGCCCCCCTTGGGTCAGAAGAGGATGGCGCGTCAACGGTCGTGGCAGCCACGGAGTACCCCGCACGGCGCGTGTGGCACGCAGTGCGGCACGCCCTCTGCCAAGTGTACGGCGACGGCGAAGCGTGGTACCGCGTGATGCTGCAGGCCACCGAAGACGCCCTGCTGCACCACGACGCCGCCACGGCGCAGCGCTGGCTCACGGATTGGGAAGCGCAGCACGCGTCGTCCTCATCGCCGTTGCTGCTGCTGCGCATGCCGCCCGGGTCTGCAGCACCGTCCGGGACATCCCTGTGGCATGGGCAGGGCGACGCGGCGGCGAGGCCCGCACCTGCAGCGCTGGACGTGCATCGGCGTCAGATGGACGTGATGTTGCGCAAGGCGCAGGCGGCGTACGGGCTGGGCCGCTGGCGTGAGGCCCTCGCGCTCCTCCAGCCCCCCGCGCTGATCACGAGAAGCGCACTGGAGCATGCCTCGACATCACCGGCAGCCGCAGCGACGGCGGGGGCGGCGGCGGCACTCGCGCGATGGCACCCCCACTGCAACGGCGTCGACTGGTCGAGCGCACCGTCGAGTGCGCCGCAGGATGCCCGAGTCGTGCAGCAGCTGATGGTGTGGCACAGCGAGCTGCAGCTCGTGCCCCCGTCCCACCTCGTGCGAGACCCGTTCCTGTCGCGCGCCGCCGCCTCGGACACGACGGGGGCGTGCAGCTTCCTGCTGGCGCGACTCTGCCACGCCCTCGCCGACGGCATCGCGCAACGCGTGTCGAGCCATGAGCAGCAGCAGGTGCGCGCAAGTGTGGAGGCGTCACGGCAGCTCAAGGCCGAGCTGGAGGCGCAGCTGGAGCAGGCGACGCACCCGACCGCGACAGCCGCGCTGATGACAATGGCCCCACCGTCGTCCGCGGGAGGTCGGCTCGGCACAGGGACTGACGCACGCGGCGGCGGCGGTGCGGCCTCCGGAAGCAACGCCACCACGGTGATGCCCGGTCGTGGCGGCGCGGCGGCCGCCGCCGTCGCCGCTGTTATCCTCAGTGATGATCAGCTCCGCGTCGTGCGTCGCCGCATCCGCGAGCTGGCAGCCGACATCAAGCGGCAGGAGGAGGAGTGGCAGAGCGATAAATCTAACTACGGCCTCTACCGCCGCAGCGCCATCAACGCCTACTCGCGCTTCCTTCAGTTCCATCATCAAGCAGCGGCCGCTGCCCACCCCTGCAACGAGGGCCGCGGTGGCGTTGGCGCTGGCCCTGGACGATCAGCTGCTGCTGGTGCAGACGGAGCCGCGTCACGCGCGCCTACAAGCGGCACGACGGCGCACACGGAGGCCGTCCGCTGTGTGCCTGCGGACCCGCAGGAGGACATCGTGCACGCCGTCTTCGGCTTCGTGGAGCTCTGGCTGAACGACGCGGATGTGGAGCAGGGTGGTGGGGCTGAGGTGCTAGGCAAGGTGCTGAGCAAGGCGGTGGAGCGCATCCCCACGGCCGTCTTCGTTCCCCTGGCGAGCCAGCTCACGGCGCAGCTCGGTGGCCCGGCCGAGGGCGGTCGCCTCGCTGTACTTGTCGCGCGCATGGCCCGTGACTACCCCGTGCACGTGGTGTGGCCGCTGCTGGCGCTGTGTCATGGCCACACATTCGCCAAGTCGCGTGACGTGAATGCGCTGCACTGCGTCGATGAAGTAAAGATTGCCGCAGCGCGGCAGCTGCTCACCGATCTCGCCGCAACGTCGCAAGCTCACGCTGGTCGAAGCGGGGCTGCCTCCGACGAGGGGGGCGCAGCGCGGCTCGCGACGCTGGTGCAGCAGGCGCAGCTCCTCAGCGAGGCGTACCTTGAGCTGGCCTTCGACCGCAGTGCAGCGACGGCGCAGACCGACAAGCGCCACCCCATTCGCCGAGATATGCAGCTGCTGCAGAGCGTGCGCAACCTGTCCATCCCACCGCCCAGCTCCATCGACTTGTCCGCCGCGCCGTTGCCGGGCACCGCCTTCACAGGCCCGGTCTTGCGACGTTACCAGGACTACTTCACGACACCGGGCGGCGTGAACGTGCCCAAGGTGCTCCTCTGCGAGCTCAGCGACGGCACGGTGGTGCGGCAGCTGCTGAAGGCCGGCGACGACCTGCGGCAGGACGCGCTGATCGAGCAACTCTTCAGCACCGCGAACAGCCTGTTCGCGCGCCGCCCCACCACCCGTCCCTTGCGTGTCCGCACCTTCACGATTGTGCCGCTGTCCCCCGCAGCGGGCATCCTCCAGTGGGTCGAGCGCACCACGCCGCTGGGAGAGTACCTCACCGGGAGGCTCGCCGGCAAGCACGAGCTGCCGGGCGCGCACGAGCGCTACTTCCCCGGTGAGCCGGCAACGCGGGAGTGTCGGATGCGGCTGCAGAGCGCCGCGCCGAGTGCGAAGCCGCAGGTGCTGCTCGGCCTGTACGAGACCTTCACCCCGGCGCTGCACTACTTTTTTCTGGAGACGTACACGTCGGCGGCGGTGTGGGTGGCGCGGCAGCAGAGCTTCACCCGCAGCGTGGCGGCGTCGAGCATGATGGGCTACATCGTTGGCCTCGGGGACCGCCACATCAACAACATCCTGCTCCACCGCGGCACCGCCGAGGTCGTCCATATTGACCTCGGCATCGCCTTCGACCAGAGTCGCCTGCTGCCCGTGCCGGAGCTCGTGCCCTTCCGCCTGACACGAAACATGATCGACGGGTTGGGGGTGCGGGGCACGGAGGGCAGCCTGCGTCCGTGTGCCGAGGCGGCGCTGCACCTGCTGCGTGGCAAGCGCGAGCTCATGTGCACCATCCTTGGCTCCATCATGCATGACCCGCTGGCGCGGTGGGCGATCGGGCCGGTGCAGCCGCCGCAGCCGCCGCCTCGACAGGGCGGTGCTGCTGCGGCGCTTGATGAAAGTGCGCGGCAGGTGGCGCCCCTGCGGCGGCACGGCAGCAGCGCCGACGCGGCCCGCACACTCGCCCGCATCGAGGCGAAGCTGCGCGGCTACGACGGCGGCGACGTCCTGAGCGTGCCGACGCAGGTGCGGAAGCTGGTGGAGGAGGCGCAGCGCGTCGAGAGCCTTGCGATGATGTTCCCCGGCTGGTCGCAGTGGGTGTAAAGGATGGTGCACGTGCGCACAACACATGGCGGCCGGGGACAGCATGCAGTCGGGGCGGGGGGGGGACCGAGAGAAACGTAAGGGGCTTCGCCTGTGAGCTCTTGCTCTTGTTTATTGGTGGCTTGACGCGGCACAAGTGGAGAAGACCTCGGCACGCGATGCGAAGGATTGCGCTACGACCAGGATGCACGGCGGTGCACACACGTGTCGGTGCTCACTAAAACCATAAGAACAACAACGACAAGCGTAGGGCAATAGCTCAAGAAGCGGGTGACAGAGCGACAGTCGTGTCAAGCGTCTCGCGGCACCTCTTCAGTCGAGACTGGCGTTGCGAGGGGGGGGGGGGGATGGGGGGAATGGGGGACGGGGGCATCGAGAGAGCGGAGTGGATGCTGCTCGCTTCTCCTCTTCCCCCTCCCCCACTCGTCGGTGCATCGAGTTCCACAATTGCGGAGCTTTGCCGAGCCGACGCGAAGATGCACGAGCACCATCGCGCATGAATGCAGCACATCGCCCACCGCGTATTCTCGCCTCGCCTACTTCCACAACTCCGCCCTCCACTTCGCTTCTCCACTCTCGCCTCCTTGCGCACGTATTGTTGGTTTGCGACCCGCCGCGGTGTGCTGCAGTGCGAGGAGGCCCCTCCCACCCCCCCCGTACATCACCCTACCCCAGGCCCGTGCACAGACAGCGCGCACACCGAAGAGCCGCGTTAGAGCCTTGACAGCAGCTCCACCACAGGCGCGCCATCTCAATCCCTCTCCCTTCCATTCGCCTGGAGCCTCTTCTCGAGCATCGCACACACACGCACATCTACACAGACACACACGCACACACACAAGCGCGCCTGAGCGGGTTGGTGCGTTCGTGCGGGTGCGTACTTTGGGCTTTAGGGCGTCCGCTGTCTATCACGGACACAGACCCTGCGCACTCCCCCCTACACACACATCCCACCATCCACGCTACTGAAACGGAGCCTCTGGTTGTCCTTCCCCATCACAGTGCCGCACGCTCCCGGTGCGCTCCCCCCCTCCCTCCGCCTCTTGCGCGTGCCTGCCTGTCGTGGGCCGCTTCTCCTCTTCCGCCCGCGTTTACTTCTGCGGAACGCACCCTGCATCCCCCCTCGACCTCTCGCACACCGCTATCGTACGACTCCGGTAATTGGCTTAACACTGGTAACTAAACAACCACACACACACACACACACACACACACATCCACACACGTACACGTACGTCCACCGTTACCTTCTCTGACTTCAGAATTGTGAAGTGAGTTAGCGGAACGTGGCGATCGGTGAAGCGTAGGCAATACGTGTGCTGTCGGACGTCGTGTGCTGAGTTCATCGCCATCGCCCTCGTCTGCCACATCACTCGGTTTCCTGCTACCGCGCACGCGCACGCTTTCCCTCCTCTGTCTCTCTGCTTCGTGTGTTGCGTGTGGTTGGTTTCCGTGTGCCGTTGTGTGCATTTAAATACCCTGTTTGGAGGGTCGTGTAAAGGCGCGCTCGTACCGCGGTGACGGTGCGGCGAGCCTCCCCTCCCAGTAGTCTCGTGCGCGCTCCTCTCTCTGCCCCCCCCCTCAGCCCTTCTTCTTCTTCTTCTCCCTTTCTCCGTCTTCACCGTCTTCAGCGTCCTGCCTCGACTGCCAGAGGTCGACGTGAACAGAGCGCGGCACGCCTCCTCCCCTCCCCTACCGCTTGCAAGCGCATCTCTGCGCACGCGTGTGTGTGTGTGTGTGTGTGTGTGGTTGCGTTTGTATCTGGGTCTCTCTTGCGGATGTCCGGCACGGAGAACTTCACCGCGGCGCTGCAGCTCGCCCACAACTTCGACCCGAGCGTGTCGCACAATGCGCGGCTGGAGGCGGAGCGCTACCTCATGGCGCTGCGTGAGAGCGCCGATGGGCTCAATCTCTGCTTCCACATCATCAGCAACGAGGCGGTGAATGAGCTGCGCTGTTTCTGGGCCTTCAACACTGTCATGCACCACCTGCCCGTGTTGGCCGCCACCGTGGACGCGGCGCAGGCGGAGGAGCTGTACCGCACCCTCTTCTCCTTCATCCACCGCTACCTCTTCGCCTCCCCCACAACAGCGCCAACCGACTACATCGTCAACAAACACGCGCAGATGATGGTGGCGGGGCTGCAGGTGTTCTACCCAGCGCGCTGGCAGACTCTGTTCGACGACCTGTTCGAGATGATGAACCGCCGCCAAGCCAGCCCGTACCTGCCCACCGCCGACCTCGTGACCGTCTACGTGCTCCGCGTGTTCGAGTACGTGGATGAGCGCGTCGTGTGCGTGCGGGATCGGCAGGAGCGCGGCAAGCAGCAGCGCGTCCGCGACATGGAGCTCAAGGACGCGATGCGGGAGAAGGTGATCCCGCAGGCCGTGGACATGTGGTACCGCACGCTGCTCAGCGACGCCCGGGTGCGGACCCCCGACGTGGCGAAACTGTGCCTAAGCGTTGTGCAGACGTACATCGAGTGGGTCGACGTGAGCCTCTTCATGACCGCCGACTGGATCAACTTGCTGTACTTCTTGTTGACCGTCCCGCCCCTTCGCATCGCCGCGTGCGAGTGCTTGCTGTCGCTCGTGGAGAAGAAGCAGCTGCCGGGGATGAAGATGGAGTCGCTGAGCACGCTGAACGTCGTCGACTCGCTGCCGCGCATGATGTCGCTGTTCGAGCTTCCGCCGCCGTCGGAGGAGGCGGTGCTCTTCATCGACGCCGTGGCGAAGTTCTGCGTCGCCGTGGCAGGGCAGTTCCTTGCGCTGCTGGACACGTGCACGTCCCTCGCCCAGCAGCAGCAGCACACCACCGCCGCCGCCGCCTCTGCGGCGGTCATCGAGGTCGATGGCGTTGTGCTGCAAGATCGCCCCTTCACCGTGACGGCGGAGCTGCTCGACGGGCTCGCTGGCGCCCTACACGCGGTCGTCGCGCAGACCCTGCGCGTGCTGCAGCTGAACCTGTTCGACGTGCGCGATGCCGTCCTGCCCTTTGTGCAGGTGTACCTCAAGAGCGCCTACCTCCTCCCGTCCGAGGCGGCAGAGCTGCTGACCTCGCTGTTCCACCAGACGCGCATCAGCGGCGTCGCGCAGGACGAGGAGCGCGTGTGGGACGACGGCGTGATTGACCAGCGCAAGGCGCTGCACAACCTGCTGCGGCTGCTGCACCGCCGCCACCCCGAGCTGGTCATGTCACACTTGCAGAGTCTCATGCTCACGGGCCTCAGCCGACTGAACGAGCGCAGCGGCGCAGACGGCGGCACGCAGCGACCCGCCGGGGCGATGGCGACGGACGACGCGGACTTCACCGACCCGGAGGTGCTGGAGGCGGCTTTGCGTTACCTCTATGAGATTGGCGAGTCGCTGCGGCTGGAGTGCCTGAGGGACACCGGCGATGTCGTAACGCAGCTGCTGCTGCAGCTCGTGACGACCGAGGCCGTGGTGAGCGGCGATGCCACGTGCGTGCATCTGGCGTTCTTCGAAGTCCTGGGCCGGTACTACCTCTTCTTCGTGTACCACGCCCAGTACATCCCGCTGCTGCTGCAGCGCCTTCTGCTGCAGCCGTGTGGCGTGATGAGCCGCAGCGACCGCGTGCGGGCCCGCATCTGCTACCTCTTCGGGTATCTGCTCCAGCTGCTCAAGGGCCAGCTTGGCGGCTTCGCGGCCGACATGGTGAATGCCCTGCACAGCATCGTCACTACGGCGCCGCAGCTTCAGGTCAGCGACCGGCGTGAGCTGTACGAGGCGATGGGCATCCTGCTGAGCATCTGCAGCGAGGTGGACACCGACACCGTCACGAGCGCCGGCGCTGGCAGCGCGGCGGCGTCCGCGGCACTGCAGGAGCTCGCCTCCGCAGCGGCTGCCGTCGCGTCGACCGCTGCGAGTGCGGCGACGGCGGCGGGGTCACCCGGCGACGACCACGCCGCGCCGCTTCTCGTCTCTGCGGAGGGGCTGGCGACCGTGGCGCCGCTGTTGGGCCGCAAGGCTGAGCTTGTGCGAGCTGTCGTGGACTCGGCGCTGCTCTCGCTGCAGCAGGCCAGCGCCGCGTGCACGGCGGTGGGCAACGGCTGCAACGGCTTTGCGTCGTCGAGTGGGGCTGGCGCCGTTGCTGCGGCGGTGGCAGTCGCGGAGCACCCCGTGGCCGATGTCATCTCGTACGCGAGTGCGCTGGCGAAGGGCCTCGGGACTGTGGAGGCGGGCGGTGGGGCTTCAGCCTCGGTGGCCAGCGGCATGGCGGCATCGCCGGGCTCGGGCCTGGGCTCCCCCAGCGGCGGCGGCGGTGGCGGCGGCAGTGGCGGTGGTGCTGCGTCAGTGGTGGGAGGGGGAAGGTGGTCGATGGGGTCGACACCGAACTCGCCAAGCCTGGGCACGGGCGGTGGCGGTGTGCTGGACGGCCCGCTCGGTGCGGGATCGGCAGCCGCTCCATCAGCGCTGTCGCCCACAAGCGCCTTCATCGCGCAGACCTTCCTGCACGTGACGCGCCACGTGATGGCGGCCGCGCGGCAGTGGGCGGGCAGCTCCACGGTGCGTGACACGGTCGGGCAGTACTTCCATCAGCTCATCAACACGCTGCCGTACGAGCTGCTGCGGCCCTACATCGAGGAGTATGTTGCGGTCTGCCTTGACTGGATGGAGGCTGTCCCGGAGCTGTCGAAGCTGCTCCGCTTGATGTTCCAGTACGCCAACAAGGCCGGCGCCCGCGGCGTTGCGTCTGTGGCGCGGCTGACGCCGCTGCTGTGGCAGCGGCTCTGCACCGTCGGGGCGCTGAGTGACGCGTCGCCGGTGGTGTGCATGGGAGTCGTCAGTGAGAGCGCGCGGGAGCGGGTGAACGTGTACAAGCAGTTCTTCACCTTTCTCTTTAGCGTGTCGACGTGGGGCTGCGTGGCTGCCTTCGCGATGATGCCGGCGGAGTGCTGGGTGTCAATCCTGCAGCAGCTCTGCTACGCCATCACCCTCCCATCGGAGCTGGAGCTGCCCAAGTCCGCATTGCAGGTGCTGGAGCGGCTGACACAGGAGCTCACGGAGGGGGTTGTGTCACAGACAGTGATGCAGCACAGCGGCGGCGGTGGCGGTCGTGACGTGGATGGCGCCGCGGCGCAGCAGAACCTCCTGGCGTGCAGCGAGTGCCTCCTGCAGGAGGCGCTGCCGACCGCCCTCAACACGCTGATGGACCCCGACTTCGACCTCGACGACGCCAAGAACTTTCTGCTGCTCGGCGAGGTGCTGCAGTTCTTTCGCATGATGACGGCGCGGTACGGGGACGCGGCGATGCAGGTGCTCTACGACCGCCTCGTGCCGTGCGTCGGCGACGCCACGGCGATGGAGTGCTGCACCGCCGTGCGGGATGTACCGCGCGTCAACGCCGCGCTGAAGCTGAAGATGAAGCAACTGCTGAGCCGCGTGCACGAGGCGCGCCGGCAAGCAGCGCTCTCGTCGTCGCCGCCTCTGCAGTCGACGTCGACGTGAACCGGTGACATCGCGTAACGCTGAGGGTGCTGTGCGCTTCTGGCGTTCCGGCTGCCTCGAGTGGTGCGAGGTTGGAAGAGGACGGCAAAACGGGTAGCGGCAGGGAGGAGAGGACGACTCGCTGTTGTGGATGTGGAAGGTGTGTCGAGCTCGTGTCGATCCGCGTGCCGCGCTCCGTGTCCTTCATCCCCCACGTGTGTGTGTGTGTGTGTGTGTGTTTGGGATTGTGTGTATGTGTGCTGCTAAGTCGATTGCATACTGTTCTGGTCCGAAGGCTGAACACACACCACTCTTGACGTAAGATAAAGTAGACGGACGCCGGTCATGTGCTGTTGCGTCGCGCTACACAGAGGGTGCATTCGTGCGTTGACAATTTCCATCGTCCGGCGGTGCGTCTCCGCCCTCCGTGGGCCAACCAAAACCCCGCCTCTTCCACCGCCCCTCCCCTCCCCCGTCACTCACTCCCTCACTTGCACGCCACCCTCCCGAGTGACCCAACACAGGCAGACGCCGCGTCTGCCTTGTTGAGTTGCCTTGGCGCGTCGTCGCTCGTGCACCCCGAGTGCGGCCCACACGCGCCGCAAGAGAGCGGAATTGCAAGGAAACAAAATACGGTGAACGGAGGCGCAGCGGTGATGCACCGGCGTCCTGCTGTTCGCAACTCTCCCCTCCTTCCTGCCCCTTCCATGAGCGGCAACCACGGCACTTCTTGACTTCCACCTCTTCCCCATTTCCCACCCCCGTCTCGACGCTTCCCCTTCCGCACTCGCGCCTCGTGTCGCACGCTCCATCGTGCGCGCGTGCCTCTCACCCTTTACGACGACGCCGTCCCACGCTCAGCTGTAGTACCGCGTTTCCCACATCGCAGACACACACACACACACACACACACCGCACCCCAACCCCCCGGAGGGCACGGCGCGAACGCTTTGCAGACAAGCCTACGCACACTCGCAAACACATACACCTCCAGCGGCCGTTCGTCAGGCGCACTCACGGACATCGGGCTGCGCTTCCTCTGACACTCTGTGCGTTTGTGCTTGTGTGTGTGTATGTTTGTGTGTGTTTACGCTCCGCCCCACCGGCACTCCACGCACGGAGTGCCCCATCAAGAGCTGAGACGTGTTTCCGCCTGACGCCTTCACCCGCCTGCGCGTGTGTGTGTGTGCCTGTGCGTGCGCGTGTCTTTAGTTGACGCTCTTCCGCTGCTTCTCAGGGTCCTCACCCCCTCCCCGCCTCACCTCCTTACCCCTTTCTTGTTCCTCTCTTGATGAAGTTCTCCCCGTTGGCGCAGCGCACCCCACCCCCACCCCTCGCCACACACACACACACACACACACTCACACACACACACTCACACTCACACACAATCTCCTGTTGTTCAGTTCCACTCACCCCGTCTTGAGGGGATTCCCGACCCCCCCTCCATCATAACCACCAGCGCTCCCACGCCACCACCGCCCTTCACCACCTAACCGCCTCTCCAGGCACCGTGTCACCGCCTCCACACACATTCACTCGATCTCGGCCCTTTCTCTTCCCTGTGCTGATCGGCCCTCTGTACTCGTGGACTGCTCTTCCCCTCGTCGATCCTGAAACTGGTGCGTTCGTGTGTGGTTGTGTGTCAGTCGACCTTCAGCGCGTCTGTGCCACACGCCCCTGCGGTCCAAATCACAGACAGGCACCCAGACCTTCAGCCCCCCTCCCCCCTTCCCGTTCCCTCCCTTCAAAACCACTCCAACACACCAACAAACGCGCGCCCTGCACCGCCCTCCGTCTTCTCCGTCTTCTCCTTCTTCTCCCTCCCGTCACGTCTGCCTCCGCGCCTCTCCCCTGTGAAGGAGGTGCGTCGGAATCGCAGCGAGCGACAGTGGCCATCCAACCAGACCTCACCTTCGTCTGTTGGTGAGCCTTTCTCTCTCTCTCTCTCTCCCTGTGGTTTTCGTGTGTGTGTGTGTGTGCGTGCGTGCGTGTGTGCGTCTGCGGCGTTCGTCTCGTTTGAGTTCCCTTTTTTTTTTCTCTTTTTTTTTCGTTTAGGTACAGGCGTCTCTTGTAGTGGTGGGCCACTTCATTTCTTCCTGTCTTCCCCCCTCCCCCACCCCACCACTACGTCAGTGCGCCGCCTTGGCAACTTTTTATCTGATTCTCCTACACTGCATTAGCGGTGTGCAGGTGCGGCTGCGCAGGGGCCCACTCGGTACCACCGTGTTCGGTTTGCGGTGCTGTCGTTGTTTCTCGCTCTTCGCTTTCTCTTCTGCATCCACCCCACCCCTCCCCCTTTCTCGTCTTCCCGTGCATCAGCGTTGTTGTGCTTCTCACGTGTCAGACGCACCCCAACACGCACGAAGGTCTACTACATCCCTTGGTTGCGTGCCCTCATCGCAGGACGCGAGCTTACACAGATCCGCAGCAGCCAAGGAGCCGCCCGGGCTTCCTTTTTCACTCGCCATTTTTTACAAGCGACGCAGTCGCGCCGCACGAGTCAAGTGTACACACGCGTGCGAACAGCAGTGCTCACTCCGCCTCGCCCACTTTCTCGTGTCACGCCCGTTCGCATGAACCCACTCGCCTACGACGGGCTCGAAGCGGAGCGGCAGCCCGCGCTGCCCGGTGCCCAGTCGCAGCCCTCCCAAATCCGACCAGCCTACTCGAAGGAGGCCCGCCCGAAGCGGCATCACTCCGGCGGCCGCAACAGCATCCCGTTCTCGACGGCGGTGGCCGCCCACGGTGGGCACAGCGGCCGCGTCCACAGCGCCGACGAGCCGCTCTCGCCGCTGTCCAGCAACACCGAGGTGGACGGCGCCGCCCACGCGATGGCGCTGCGCTCGCCCCACCTGCGGCTCACCGCCGCGGCCGGTGGAGGAGGCGGCGGTGGTGGCGCAGCAGCAGCTGCGGCGCTCACCGGAGGCAGCAGCACCTTCGCCCACCGCCCGTCTACCCGCAGTGGCGATGACGAGCCGCTCGACGTCAACACGAGCAGCGCGTCGAGCTCCACGACGACGCCGCAGTGGCGCCGGCACAATCCGTACTGCACCGTGTCCACCGCCGCCTCAAGCACCGTGCACGGCGGCAGCGAAGATGTCGGCTGCGGCCCGTTGCCGCTCCACCACCGCGCCACGGCCAGCGGCAGCAGCACCAACACCGGCAGCGGCAGCGGAAGCGTGAGTGGCGGTGGTGGTGGTGGCGGCGGCGGTGGCATTGGAACCGCGCCGGCCCCGCTGCAGCTTAACGTAGTCCTGCACCCGCACGGCGCGCGCAGCAGCGGCGCGAACCTGTCCAGCAGCGACGCCGCGCTGCGGCCGTGCCCGCGGGCTGGCCAGGTGCCGCTCACCCTCGTCTCCCCAACGACTTCGCAGCAGCGTCAGATGCCCTCCCGCACCTCCTCCTCGGGCAGCCACGAGAGCGTCCGCTACGGCGGCACGGCGCCGCATCGCAACAGCATGAGCACCGGACTGCTGCCCGAGGTGGACGTTGTGGAGGGCAGCGCGTCGAGCTCGGGTGTCTTCCTCATGCACAACTACCAGTTCCGGCTCAGCACGTACGGCCCCTGCGGCGGCGCGGCGTCCTCGGTGGCGACGTCGCACTCCTACGCGGCAGGCGACCACTTCTTTGAGGAGATGGGCGGCTTCGCGGTGGACGACGACGAAGCGGCGGCCGCGGCTAACGCGGCGGCGGTGGCGGCAAGTGGTGTGGCGGCGGGTGGGCTGGGTGGGGGCTACGACAGCCGCCGCCGCTCCAACGGGCTGCCCATGACGCCCAACGGGCTCCTGCACCGCCAGCGCAGCAGCGGCAGCGGCGCGAACGGCGGCTTCGATGTCATCCCGCTCGGGGCGCCGCTCTCACCTAACCTGCAGCGGCCGGAGCAGAGTCGCGCGCCCGTCTCGCTGCCGCTCTTCTCCAGCCTCGGCCGCTACGCGAGCACGTCGCTGTCCGAAACGAGCGTGCGCGGCCACGCGGCAACGGAGTCCGACTATGCCTTCGCGCATGACGAGCCACAGCCGTGTGAGCCGATGCGGGGAGCCGGGCCTGACGGGGGCGTCGGCGGGCGTGTGTGGGGGCCGCTGACGAACGGCGCGCCGATGCACCACACGCAGCAGCAGCCGCATCATCAGCATCAACATCAACAGCAGCAGCAGATGCAGATGCAGCAGGACGCGTGCGCCCCATCCGCCTACCCCGCTCCGGCGGGGGCGTCGCACCGCTACTCCACGCAGTTCAACCCGGGCGCCCCAACGATGAACTACGGCCCTCAGGCAACGATGCTGCCGCAGCTGCATCGAATGTCGAACACGCAGCAGTCCCATCCGTGGCCCAACTCGTCACCCGGCCCCGCCGCCATGGCAGGCCCGACAGAGGTCGAGTCCATCATGTCCATGCCGACCTACGTCGACGCCGCCCTGGGCTCTCCGGCGGAGTCAGAAACACCGCCGCAGCACCAAACTGTCTTCCCGACGAAGCAGCCGCAGCCGCAGCCGCATCCCCCACGCCAACAGCAGCACCCGCAACAGCAGCAGCACGCGGCGCCACCGCAGAACCAGCGTCGACGTCACAGCTCCAGCTCCAGCGCGCCGCCGCACACGATCGGCTCCGCCGCCACACCGCACTTCACCTCGGACGAGCTGACGCAGCTGCTCGACGCGCACCTCGCTCGCATGCAGGGGGCCGGCAGTGTGAGCCACCCCTCCTCCACCACCACGACCACTGCCGGTGGAGACGCCGACGAGGTGTGGTGCCCGGCGGGCTCGCACTTCTCCGTGTACGACTCCGACATGCGGCAGCACTACCTCATCGACAGCGACCAGGTGGCCATCACGCGAGGCGCTATCAAGTACGTGTCTCTCTACGAGCGGTACGGGAACCAGACGCGCTTCCGCTTCCAGCTCTGCAACCGCCACCTCCACCACCGCTGCGCCAATGGGACAGAGTGCCAGTACATCCACAGCCTCGTCGTCTCCACCGCCACACAGGTGCACATGAACGAGAACAACATCACGACGTCTGGGGTGCGGCAGATGAACCGGGAGGAGCTCGCGGGCGGGCGCAACACGCTGCACTATGCCACCATGTCGCCGGGCATGCTCTTCGCCGTGTACCCGCCGAACCAGTTGAACAGCCCACCGCAGCTCATCCCATCCGAACTCATCCTCCAGACGGAGGGCGCCGTTCAGACCTTCCACGCACTGGGCGGGGACGCGGCGCTGCGCGGCGCGGTCGGGCGTGGCGGTGGTGGCGGTGGGGAGAGGAGCATCGTGCGGCCGAGGCACTGTGCCCACTTCCAGTTCAAGCGCATGTGCAACCTCGGCTCCTCCTGCCACTTCATCCACTCGCTCATTCCCTTTGTGCAGGGCATGGTGAACCAGCCGCCGCTGCCACCCAACGTGGACTTCGCGGCGGTGGGTGCAGGCAGCGCGGGGCTGGTGCTTCCCCAGGGCGGGGCCATCACAGGCGCGCCGCCAGTGCCCACCGCGCCTGCCCACCCCCACGCACACCCCCTAGCCACGCCGAGGATGCCCCCCGCAGCTGCGGCAGCCGCGTGGGGCCCGGCGATGGAGGCGGCAGGGGCTGCACAGGATGCGCATCACGCTTCTGCGATGTACGCCACGGCACCGCCGGTGAGCATGACGCCGCGGGAGGGCCACGGCGCGCCGCGCTACGCCGACCCGGCCAACGCAGCCTCGCTGCCGTCCTCCGCGGCGTCGGGGGCGACGCTGTACAACGGGTGGGTCGGCTCGGGTGGCGGCGGCAGCGCACCCGGAAGTGGCATGCCGCTCGCGGCGCCGCAGCACCCGCAGCAGCAACAGCAGCAGCCACAAAGAGGTCAGGGCGTCGTGGCGGGGGTGGCGGGGGCGCCGTCGCTGCTCGTGGCGGGGGTGCCGCCCGCAATGATGCGGCAGCCGCTCACACTGCCACAGCAGCAGGCTTCCCTGGCGCGTCAGTACGCACCCGTGCAGCAGCAACAGCAGCTGGCGTACATGCCCATGCAGCAGCAGCAGCAGCAGCAGCAGCATGCACAGCCGCAGGCAGGGCAGCCGTGGTCAGGCGCCGCGGCGGTGTACCCGGGTGATGCCGTCGCCACCCACATGCCGCGTGGCCGGCCGTGAAGCGCCACACCGAGTTTTGGATGGTTCCTCAGTCGTCGTGGAGAAAAACACACACGCACACATACGCACGTGCGCACACACGCGTGCGCTGCTGAGCAGCCGAACTGCGCTCCGGTGGGCACGGCCGAGGTGAAGCGGGCCGCGCACCTCACCCTCCGCAGGGTGCAGCTCTCGCAGCGCCGGCAGCGTCTGCTGAAGATCTTGAGCGATGGCGTAGCGTGGAACACAAACACGGAAATAATGAGAACGGGCTACGGCCGCTCGATGAGACCACCTGCACGGCGACTCGACGACAGCAGTGTTGACGTGTTTCCTGAACTGGAAGAAAAGGAAGCCGTGCAGCATCAGCTATGCGGTCGACGCCGGTGTCCACATTGCTCCACGACGCGCCGAGAGCGATGCAGGCGCAGACACGCACACACAGGTGTACACGCGATTAGCTGTTCTTACCGGTGTGTGAGGTGTGGATGCGAGCCGTGCACGCGAGATGCAGTGCGTCCCCCGAGCTTGGCGAAGCTGCCTCGGTGCGTGCTGTCGCTGCAGCGGCATCTAGTTCGTGTCTTCTCCTTTGCTTCGTCTCTCGCTGCGTTGTTACCGCGTTTGGGGGTGGGACAGTAACACTGAAGCCAGTTTTCTTTTTCTAGTGTCTGTGTGTGTCTGTGTGTGTGTGCGTGTGTGTGTGTGTGTGAATGTAAACGTTGTCGCTGCGCCTCTTCCGGAGTGGTGGTAGGTTCCCAAGCCCTGCCCCCGTCCCGCGGCCCTAGTGGACCTCCTCCCGTTCTCGTTCTCGCCGCTCCTCGACTCCTGCTTTCCCTCCTTGACCGTCTGCACGCTCTACTGCAGCGCAGGCGACGCATCAGCGTGTCTTGCCATCCGCGTCGAGAAGGAGCGCGCAGTCCCCCCCCCCCGGCGCACTCACACACGCACTCAACTGCGAAAGGCGCCGTGGGTGGTGAGCGTGTGCGCACGGAAGGACCAGACCGGCGACGAGTCCCTCGGCCACTGAACGGAAAAAGAGAAAAACTTCGGCGGGGGACGGGGAGGTGGACGGCGTGGTGGGCAGGTTGTTGTCGGCCATCCTCCGCTTCGAGAAGGTGTGCATCCTTAGTGCCGTTCCTTTAAAAAAAAAACAATCAAACAAACAACCGAAGCTCGTACCATGTACAGCGTGACTCGACACCTCCGCCGTCGTAGTGTGCTTCTTTTACCTTGTGCCGCGTCGCTGCAAGCGCTCTCTTCTCTCCCTCCCCTCCCCCGCAGTGTGTTGGCTCCCGCCTCGCGGTGCCTCGTCTGGCGGGCCCTGTTTTCCTCTCTTGCTCTCTCACCTCCCTCACCTTGAGATTGATCAATGTCTGTTTGTGTGTGTGTGGGGGGTGTGAGGTGGGGTCGGGTGGGCGGCTGTGTGTATGTATGTGTGGGCTTGCTTGCTTGGGACTGCGTACCTCTCCTGCCTGCGCGTTCTCGTGCTTGACGGACCGTCACACGAACGCCCCCCCCCCCCCCACGCCGACGCCGTCGCCTTCCCTGCGCTCCTGCCATTCGGCGTAGGATCGCGTCACACCACCCCCTCCGCCTCCTCTCCCGACCTCGTCTTCTTGTGTTGCTCTGCTGTGTCGGCTGCCGCGCCTGACCGGTTGGCTGGCGTGTCTCGGTTTCGATTCCTCCTCGCACGGCTCCCGTGCGTTGGTTTGTGTGTTTGTGTGTTTGTGTGCGTGGTGTCCTGCGCGGCCTCTTGGGTACACACGACCCCCACCCCTCCAACCACCCCTCCGCCCCACCCCTCCGCCCCGCCTCTCCTCCCCCCACACACCTGGGAGGCGTGGCGTGGCGTTGCCGGGCGCGGGTGTGCGTCGTTAAATTCGTAGCGTTGTCGCTGTTCTCGCTTCTACCTTATTGTGTTTTCTTTTCCCTATTGTGGACGTGGCAGTGTGTCCGCCCGTGTCGGAGTGGCGCTCCCTCGCGCTCCTCCGCCCTCCCCTCTCCGCGCTCAGCCCGAACCCGCGCGTCGCGCGCGGTGGCTGACGAAAAGGAAAAGTGGCGAAAGGCAGAGCGGGTGGGGAGGGGGAGGGACGAGCGGGAGGGGGGGGGGAGGGGAAGAGCTGCAGGCGAGGGTGGCGGCGGTGGTGGCGCTGCTGTCGCACCGTCTTCGTGTTCGTGTGTGTGTGTGCGTGTCGATCCTCTTGACCTTCTTCTTGTGGTGGTTGTAAGCGCGTTTGTGTGCGGTCACACTGTTATATACCACCATATTTGTGTGCGTGTGTCTGTATGTGTGTGTGTGTGTGCGTGTCTGCTTGCTCGCACTTTTTTTCTTTCGCTGACGCTGCGCCCACACACAAACACACACACGCACACGTACCCACACCGTGAATGCCCGCCCATTGCGTACCCATCCCTCACCCCCCCCTTCCCCCCGCAACCACCCACCCCCTCCGTCCCCACTCGCCGTTCACGGCACCGCCTCCCCGGTCGCCCCCGCTCGCCGCTCGCCGCTCGCTGTCCACACCGGAGTACTGCGCCACCGCTCTTCTCGTCCTTCGCACTCCTCAAGTTTCGTGTCTGGCCCATGTAAAGTCCTTCATAAGTATTCCCTTTTTCGCGCGCGTGTGTGTGTGCGTGTGTGTGCGTGTCTAGCACTGTGTTAGCCACCCTCTCCCACCCCCGCCCCACCCCCGGGTGCCTCCCAGTCTCACTCAGACCCCCCCCATTTCTCCTTTCTCCTCTTCCTTCTCAGATCCTCGTCACACACACACACACACACACACACACACACACACACACACACGCGTACTGCCTTTGCTCCTGTTCCCGTCTTCTTCTTCTTCTCCTCTCTCTCAACTGGTTAGTGCCCCGCTTCTTTCGTCGTTTGTTGGTGGATGTGCTGTTGCACGTCTCCCCCGCCCGCCTCTACATGCGTGTGTGTGTGTATGGGTGTGCCTGTGTGTGAACCGTGTTGAAGTTGTTTGTGGCCTCAACGAGGGGCACAAGGGCGCCGCTGCGCTCCTCCTTCCCCACCTCGATCTCCCTCCCTCTCCCACTCCATTTGGTTGGCCCCCGACGCCAGGTGTCGAGCGTCCCGCCCTTCCCTTCACCCCCCAACCGCACCTCTTCGCCTCCTCTCTCTCTTCCTCGCGCGCGTGCGTCGTCTCCACACGCCGTGTGGGGTGCGCGCTGGATGCCGTCCAGCGCGCCTGTGCTAGATGGGATGGGGGGGAGGCGCTTTTCATGTTTGCCCTCTTCTGCGGTAGTCGCCGGTCTACGCAGTTGATGCTGCGATGCCGTGTTTCATCTTTGTGCGCGTGCGTTTGCGCACGTCCATGACGGTGGCGAGTGAGAGAGACGATAACGGTTACGTGCGCGTGGGGTGGTGGCGGCAGCACCGGTGGCGTGCGAGACACGCACAATCTCCAGCTAGACCTGACGCTGAGCATCTCATCCCCCCCTCCCCCCTCCCCCCTCCCCCTCTCCCCCTTTTACCGCTGTGCCACCCTGCAATGCTCTCCGTTCACCTCTTGGCCTCCCTGAACCAGTCCTCCTCACGCACCACCGTGCCTCTCTGTATCGTGTCGTGTCTGCCGTGTGCGGCTCGTGTGTCGTCTTTCTTCTTTTGCTGGCTCACCTGATCGCGCCTCGCCTCGTACGGCGAGTGCGCCTCTGTCGTTATATATATATGTGTGTGTGTGTGTGTGTGGGCCTCTGCGGTCGCGTCCAGGTGTGTGCGGCTTGTGCATGTGTGTGTGTATCTGCGTAGTTGTGCATGTGTGTTCGTGTGTGTCTCTGCATTGGGGCGGGGGGGGGGGGCCTCTGCCCTGTCCCGTCCTCGTCCACGACGTCGATATGCGAGGATGCTGCTTGGCACAATCATCTGCCACGTGGCGCCCTCAACCTCCCCCTCCCGATCTTGACGGATGGATGGAAGAGGGAGCGGGAGAGACAGGGCGCCTTGGCTCGACTCGAGCGACACGTGCACTCGCTTCCGCAAACAAACGAAAGGAACAACACAAAAAAACAAACACAAACACACACACACACAGACACAAACGCAGCTTCAGGAGGAGGAGTGCCGCACGTACGCTGCGCCCCTTCTTCGCTTTGCCTTCTTCTCCATGTGCAGATGCATCGCTGCCTGTGTACTGCCTGATGGACGGTGGCCTAGGCGCCGGCCTCGCTGATGTTGTGCGTGCACCATCCGGGGAGCTACGGGGGGAGGGGGTACGGCGACCTCGAAGCCTGACGTGCGGCACTGCTCCTTTGCGCTGCTGAGCGCTGCACGAGTGCGCCTTCTCCAGCGCACTGGTGCGCTCGCGAATTGGGCGAGCCGTTGTGAAGTCCCGACCCCTACGAGCCCCCCCCCCCCCCGCCGGCCAGCACTCCTTCGTGTTTCTGTTAACGCTTCTGAAGTCGTGACGACGCGCTTGTCGAGCAGAACTGCGGGCTGATGTCAGCACGCCGCTCGGCAGGTGATACGCTTAGACACACACACACACACACTCACGCACTCACTTTCCCTCTGCGATCTCCCCCGCCTCTTTCCCTCTCTCCCACACACTTTCTCTTCGGCATTGCCTTGTGTTGTTGTGTTGCATCGCATCGGCAACTCGCACTGCCGACTGATGTGCTGTGAACGGGTTTCCTGGTGGTGTCCCTTCCCCTCTTCCACCCATCCCCGCTCACCTCGTCCTCATCTTTCAACTCTGCGCACTGCTGACTCCGCACCCCCACCGCTGCTTTTTGATTTCGTCAGTTGTGAGTCCCCTGTGGCCTGCCGCTTGAACAGTCTTGCGGCGAGTGCGCTGCTCGCAGTTTCTTTTTTGGTTTTGTTTGTTTCCTTCTGTGTCGACTTCATCGACGGCTCCGGTTTCTCCTCTTCTCGTCTGGCCTTGTCCGCAGTGCTCGCATCCAGCGTGTGTGTGTGTTTGCTACTCGCTTCCTCCCCCCCCCCCCAACCATCACTCCTCACCCTCACTCTCACTCTTCACCACCCACATCACGTGCACGCACCCTCCGAGTACAACGCACATCCCGTCCCCCGTCCCCCCAATCGACGCCTCATCGCTGAGATGCCGCCCAAGACAGGCGGCATGCGCAAGCCGGCAGAGGAGAAGACGCTCCTGGCAGAGCTGGGCAAGATGTTCCACCTCATCAAGGCCACGCACAAGGAACAGCGCAATGGGCGCGAGGCGGCCACGGCGGCCGCTGCCGCAGCCCCGTCCAACGCCAAGGCCTCCACGAAGAAGGCGAAGGCCGACACCCGCCGCGGCTCGCGCCGGCGCAGTCGACACGGCGGCACGGTGTGGATGGTGCTGAAGGGCGGCTTCGGGCCCCACGCCGTGCCCACCGCCGCGCAGACCGCCCTCGTCGACCGCCGCGCCGCCAGCCGTGCGCTACTATCCGAGAAGCGCCGCGCGGCGGCTCTGCGTGCGGCCGAGGCCTACATCGAGAGCGCGTGGCAGCAGGCGCGGGAGGCGGAGCTCGTGAACAAGGACGACGCGCCGACGGAGGAGGGCGACGCGTACCTCGCGGAGCAGTACGCGATGGCGTCGAAGATGCTATGCCCCGCCGCGGCGGGTGCCCACCTGCATCAGCTCGTGGCCAACCACTGCCCGAGCACGGCCGGCGCGGCAGAGACGGCGGCGACGCACGGCGCGCCGACGTACGCGATGTCGCGCGGCGAGTGGGAGGACCTCTGCACCCGCGAGGCGGCCCTCCTCTTCCGCTACCGCACCAGCGCCACCCCACCGGGAACGGCCGAGGACTACTTCCGCGCGCAGCAGCAGGCACGCGAGCGGCTCTACCACTTCGCGACTGCCGAACCGGTGGCGGCGGCCGGCAGTGGCGATGTGGTGCCGACGAAGTGCATCGTGCGTATCCGCAACAGTCAGCGGGACAAGCACACGGCAATCTTGAGCACTGCGAAGGCGGTGAACTACTTTCGCTCGAACCTTGGGCAGGTGCTGCGCAAGGAGCTGAGCGGATCGCGGCTGCCACGCGGCGGCAACACCGCGGGCGACGACGCGGAGCCGGGCAGCGGGGCGGGCAAGAGCGGAGCCCAGCACGGCGGCGGAGCTACTGCTGCTGCTGCCGCGCATCACGCCACTAGTGCCAAGAAGAAGCGCAAGCGGTGATGAACGGGCTGAAACGCAGGAATGAAGAGCCAGTCCGCGGGCGAGACTCGCGATTGTTGTTTTCGTGTCTGTGTGTGTGTGTCTGTGTGTGTGTGTGTGTGTGTGTGTGTGTGTGTGAGTTCCGCATGCTGCGTGGCGGTGACAGTTGATGGTGACGTCGTGCGGCGTCGTGTGAGTGGGTGGTGGTGTTTCTTAACTAAAGCGTGGCCTCACGCCGCAAGCCAAACTGTGAAAGCAATCGACACACGAGGTGAACTGCGCGTCTGTGAGGATGCGCAAGGGTGTGTAGGGGAGAGAGGGGGGGGAGGGGCGAGCCGCACGGGTCATGGGTGCACGAGGTTGCGCGGTTCGTGCATCGCCGCTGACGTGCAGTAGGCAGCGTCAACGCCAAGAGCGGCACGGGGCACCGTATCAGCCCGCACCAGCTGGAATTGAGCCTCCGTGTCTGCTGTTTGTGTTTTCTTTTTTTTTTGGGGGGTGCACCCCTCGCACGCGTGGACTGGATGGATGCAACTCCCCCCCCGCCTTGGGTGTCCGTCAGTGTTCTCCGCTTCACTCACTCCCAGTTCTCAACGCGGCAATGAGCAAATGCAGAGCCGCACACGCGGCCCGTCACGACGTCAACTTCATGTTGTGCTTCCCTGACCAACACGTCGCTCGTTCACCATACACACACACACACAGATACACAGACTGCAGCTCCACTGCTTGGTGGTGTCATGAGGGCTAGCCGCAGCGCGTGTGCGCCTGCTGGACTTATGCACTTAAGTGTGCGGGGGCTGCTCCCTATCCGGTTTCTCACAGCGATGACGCCGTCTGCACCACGAGGCGCGCTGACTGTCGGGCAGAGGAGCCTTCACGTGCCGCGGCAGAGCGGCCAAGCACAGAGTCCGGCATCTCGGGCGGGTTCGAGGAGCTCCGGGGACCTGTGGAGCACGCACCGCCCGCGGTCTGCTTCGCTCGTCGTTCGACCACGCCAGCTCAGCGCCGCGCCGTCGCACTCCGCCCCAGCGCCGTCATCCACGGCGTCCGCAGAGGGTCTGCCAGCCGCCTCCGCGGCGCTCTCCTTCATCTTCGACCCGCCCTTCACCCCCGTCGACGGCGAGGCACGTCTCGCCGCCGGTGCGCCGTGCCGCTACGTGTGTCGCCGCTGCCGCGCGTCCCTGTTCCGCAGCGCCGATGCCGCAGACGCACGCACGGGCGCGGCGGGCCTCCATCCCAGCGGCTGGCCCACGTTTGTCGAGCCGTGGCCGAGCGCTGCCATCGAGCAACGCACAGTCCTGCAGCGGAGCGTCGTGGCGCAGATTCGCGAGACGGATAGCCAGGCTGGTTGTGCGCGCACAGTGCAACCGGGCCCTGACGCGGCAGTGGCCGACCTCACGTCGCGTGATGCGCTTCAGCTGGCGGTGCCGGCCGCAGGCGTCGTGCCGCGCGGCCTGCCGATTGAAGGCGATCTCGTGCGGCGCAAGGGAAAGCAGGTGGCGTTGTTGACGACGCGGTCGTGGCGGGAGGCGTGCCTGCGCGACGAGAACCACCGCGCGGACCCGACGGTGGTTCTTGGCGTGTGCGCTGGCTGCGGTACCGCGGTGTGCCACATAACGCAGTCGGCGGCGACCGGCACCCGCTACGTGTCGACAGCGTCCTGCATCGCAGCGGAGCCGTGCACGCCTTCGACGCCCCCCGCCGCGCTCGGCGTTGGCACCGATGCGTCGAACCCAGCTCGTCACTCTCCCCAAGTGGAGTGAGCGTCACCAGATAAGCCGCGGTTTTCTTGTTCATCTCAAGTGAAAGCACAGAACGTAGAGCGCCACACTGCCCGCGTGCGTGTGTGACGAGCCGGCTTCGGCTAGTTGTGCGCGTCACTCAAGGCGATCTGCCGATGTCGACATGCCACACCGTTCACTTCTTCACGTGCAAAGAGGAAGAAGAGCAGGACACGTTGTTCGGATTTTTAGCTCACGCGCACTTCCCTCCCTCCGCCCCCCCCCCCCCTCTCCTCCCATCCCCGCCTCACCCCCTCGTCGTTAACCACGTCGCACCGTCGCCCAGTCCGTGTATCAGCAGCGGCAGCTCAACTCTCGAGGCAAGCGTTGCCATCTCAGCCTCCGCCCTCGCCCCCCTCCTTTCCCGCCTCCACACACCCCTCTACGCATAACAGCCTTCGTTGAAGCGAAGCGTGCTTCGTCAGCCTCATGCGCTCGCGAAGGTCTCTTGTCGCGCTTCTGCGCCACGGCCGCCGCCACCGCAGCAGCACCACATCGCTTCCAGCTCACCTTGCAGCCTCGCATCGCGCCGTCCACACCAGCACCCCATCACCAACGGCGCTGCCGCCGCCCCCGCACCCGCGCGAGGTCGCGTGGCGGTTCTTCGCCGCCGCCTCGCGGGAGCTCCGCACAGCCGCACACCAGAGGCGCGCACCGACACACGCACCACCACCATCGGCAACACCATCGGCCACGTCGACGACGGCGGCGATGGGCCAAGTCGATTGTCACGTCAGTAGCGACGCGTTCGCCGATGGCACCGAGTACGAGGACGTCGCGCTGGCCGCCGCGACCCCACCGATCGCCCAACAGACGAGCGCGGCGGCCTCGAATGCGACCCTCATGCGCGAGCTCGGCGTGTTGGACCGCGCCGAGCTCCTCCATCATGAGCCTCAACGCAACGCACGCAATTCCAGCAACACCGCCCCGCAGGAAGAGGCAGCTGCAGCATTGGAGAAGCCGTCGATGCGGCCCGATCCGTCGATGCAGTGGGCGACTGCCTACATGCTTCGCGTGTGCCAGACCGGCGCACAGGCACAGGTGTCCAGCTTCGTCATCCTGCGTCACTTGTGGGCTGCCTTGTACGACGCACCCACGGCACACCTTCACGCTGCCGCGCCTTCCGATGTCAACGCACACGCCAGCGCCGTGGCGGGTGGTGCGGCAGCGGCGCCGACAGCAGAGTGGGCGGCACGGCTGCCTGCGGCGGTCCGTCTCGTGCTGCTGCAGGACGAGTTGGCGCGCGTGCAGCGACGTCGGCGCTACGCAGTGCGCGGCGTGCAGGGAGAAGCCGCCGCACCCGCCACAGACTCCGACGACACGGTCCCTCTAGGCGACGAAGATCAGCACACGCCAACGCCTGTGGTGCAGTTGAGCCGCCCCGATGCTGCTGCTCGCACCGTCGTGGACCCGGTGGAGGCGCTGAGCTCGATGTGGACGGCAACGGTGCTCGAGTCGCGCGCGGTGGTGCGCTGCTGCTGCGTCGCCTGGTGGCCGTCCGCCACCGCCCCATCCCAACGTCAGTCAACGCAGGTCGGCCCGCTGCTTGACGCGCAGGAGCGGCAGGTGCTGGAAGCGGCGGTGCGCGTGTGCGCCGTGGCGCAGCTCGAGGACGTGGCGCAGGCGATGATGGAGGCGTTCCTGCGCCGCGTGGCGGCAGTTACGAGCGACGCGCAGCGCGGTGATGTGGCGCAGGCGGAGGAGGACTTCGCTGCCTGGTACACAGCCGAGGCGGATGCGCTCTATGAGAGCGCCATGACCGCTGCCGGCGCCCCACGCACCCACGCGCCGCTGCGCGACGGTCACGCAGACGCGACCTCCGCGGCGCGGGCGGGTGGGTTCCCGCTTGCGTACTCGTACCTCGTCCACCGTGGCTCGACGCTTGCGCGGTTAGGCGCGTTGTCAGCCTCCGCAGACGACGCCACGGCCTCTGCGGAGATGCGTGCGAGCGGCAGCGGCATCAGCCACGGCAACAGCAGTGGCGGGTGGTCGTGGAAGGACGCGCTTCAGCAGCGGCCGCCACACGCGATGCAGCTCCTTGCTGCCCTCGCCGGCAGCGTCGATGCCAACGCGGAGCACTTCGAAGTCGTCTTGCAGCTGTACCGCAGCATGTTGGCCGAGACGGACGCGGGGTACGCCACGGAGTGCGTCGATGCAACGCGTCGTGCCTTCTGCGCCGTCGTGGACGCCCTGGCTCGCGTGCCACTGCCGGTGCGGAGCTACGAAACCATCCTCGATGACATCTACCGCAGCACGCTGGTGCAGTCGTCGCAGGAGGTGACGCACCACCCCGATGTGCTCGCGAGCTGCCTGCGGGTCTGCAGTGCGGCACGACTCTCCCCACGCGCGCTGACGCTGTTCAACAAGCTCGCCGAGCCCGCATCGCACGCTGTTGCCGCGGAGGAGCGCAATGTCGCTGCCATGCTGCTGAGCACGTCAGGCCCTGCCTCCGCTACGCTGCAGCGGCTGCTCAGCTTCCTCCACACGAAGCTGCCCGTGACCGCGGACGTCGTGCACGCTGCGGCGGCGCGCATGCTGCTCAGCCCCGACGACGCGCTTGCCGCCTCGCCGTCGCCGTCGGTGGTGTTCGCGATGTTCGATGTGCTGGAGCTCACCGTTGCCGCGCAGCACCACGCCACGGTCAGCACCGCCGCCGCGTTCGCGCAGCGCACATTCTTTCTCCGCATTGTCGCGCTGCTGGCTGGCGTGCACGCGGAGCTGCGCAGCGGCGCGCTCTCCGCCGCCATCGCCACGGAAGCGGCCGCGGCGATGATGCGGCAGTGGGTGCGTGCTGCCGCGGCGGGGCGGCGGGGCGATGCCGGACGCGGCGGCGGCGGGCTGCCTGCGCTCCGGCCCCTCCCTCCTGTCGCGCTTGGGGTCTTGCAGGAGCTGGCGCTGCAGCTCCGGCGTGCCACCGTGCGCGGCGCGTGGCAGTGCGAAGGACGTGAGAGCGCAGGCGACAGCACGAGCAGCAGCAGCAGCAGCGAGGCCGCTGCGCCGGCGTTGCTGTCCGGCACAGCGCAGGTGCCGCTGCTGGCGGTCGTGGAGGGCCTGCTGCGTGATGCGGCCGCGTACATGCCGAAAGCAGTTACTGCAGTGGACAGGCTGCCAGAGTCGAACACCGACTCGGCGGAGGGGGCAGTGCAGCTGGTGCTGTACACCGCGCCCGCCTCCCTGCAGTGGCGGCGCACGCGTGAGGTGTGGCCGTTGGCGGAGCAGCAGCGCTTCACGACAGCGGTGAGGAAGACGCTCGCCTCGCACGGCGCGGCGCCGGCGGCGGGTGCGGCGACGCGCTGCGTTGGGTTTCAAGATTGGGTCACACTCGCGGCACTGGAGCGGCACTGCAACGCGGCGGATACCCTTGACGATCTTGCCAGTGTGTGGACGGAGGCAAAGTCGGGTGCGAAGCGGAGGGGCGACGCTGGGCACCACAGCGCCGCCGCGGCGGCGCCGATGTGTGTGCTGACGCCGCTGGCGGAGGTGGAGTGGTGGTGTCGCCACGCTGCGCCGCGTGGCACGCCGTCCGCGGCTTCTTCTCAGGACAAGCACGCGGTCGCGCTGACGGATGCGATTGGCATGTCGGTGCCCCCTGCGGTGGGCTGCCCGACTCACACGTGGCATCACGAGTTGGCGTTCTCATCTTTGTCGCCGTCTGCTGCGTTGTGCGGTGTGGGCAACGCCGCGGAGCTGGTGCGGTACTGGCTGCAGCGGTGGCTGGACGAGGTCGAGGACGCGCGGCTGCTGCCGCGGCGCGGTGTCTTTCACGTCCGCGTCGCACAGGCGCTGCAGCAGCGTGTGACGGCAAGAGCAGTGCGCAGCGGTGCGCTGGCTGAGGATTCGAGTGAGGCCACGGACGATGCCGCAGTGGAGAGCACCGCGCAGTCGGGCGGGCCCGTCTCTACCCGCGGCACCGCACCAACTGGTGGGACAGCTGGATACGCACGCTCCGCCGAGGCGACCGCACCTGCACGCCGCGAACCTCGCAGCGGGCTGGAGACGGTGCTGGTGCGCGGCCCCACCTCGCTTGTCTACGGCGGGTAGGCGGAGGCGGGGAACGTGGCGGGCATTGCCGTTTGGGATGTCAAGGGCAAAGGAGAAGAACAAAGGCGGGAGGGGAAGGCTGGTGCGGCCGGCTCGACGTTCGCGCAGCTGACGAGGCGGCCGCGGTCGCCCATCCCTCTCCCCACCTCTCTCGCGCCCTTTGCTGCTCGTGCTGTCTCGCACACAGACAGTCAGACACGCACACGCACACACACACACACACACACGCGCGTGCCGCAGCTGGTTTGTGTTTTTTGACTTGTGCTTGGCAGGTGCGGGTGTCCAGGCCCCCATCATTGGTGTGTGGTGCGCGTCCGCGCCGCGCGGTGTTGCTGACTTCCCCATCTTCACACACGCTAATGTGTTCCGTCTCTTGTGTTTCCTCCTTTGAGGCACGTAGTCCATCCCACTCATCAAACCCGGCCGGTCGACTGAATCCTGTGCACGCCGCGCGAGATGCGATGGCGGACGTAAAAGGCAGCGGAAATCCACTCACCCGTGCACGCCGATGCAGACCCACGTTAACGTCGTAGCGAAGAAGCGACCCACTAGCAGCGCTTCGAAGGGACACGCTGAACTTCTTCCATGTGACACACTCACGGCACCATATGTCTCCTCCCTCTCACATCTTCTTCCTTTCCACCTACCCAACCTATTGTGGACCGCTCTCACACGGCAACATCAACCCCTGACATACACACACGCACACATACGCGAGAGTCCAGCAAACACAATCACGCACCTCTGTCAATAGGTTTGTTGGATGCGCTCGTGACGGCTTGACGGCTGACTCCACCGACATCTCGGCCCCCCCCCCCACCGTTCCTGCGTTGTCTCTTCATTTTCTTCTTCCTGTCTTGTGGCACTCGCCCCCCCCTCCACCCCTCTTCGCCGCACTCTCTACCACGGACCCTCGCGCCTCTCCCCTTTGCGTCTCCGGCATCGCGTTCCACACGCTTTACGGTTTCAGCGAGCGAGCCGCCCGCACGCACACACGTGTGTGTGTCACGCCCTCCCCCCCCCCTCTGGCCGTTGATTTCTCTGCTGTTGCCTCTTCTCGCCCCATCGCTCCCCCCTTCGCCTTGCTTTCTTCAAGTGAACATCTTCGATTTTTGGTTTTCTTCACTTTGCCTCTTTTGCACGTGTCTGTTGCTCCTGTCACCTCTGCGAAGATTCTCGCGGCGTGCCTACTTGCGCGCGCGCTGTCTTCTTCTTCTCTTCGCCTTCCTTTTTCTCCCGCTTCCACTCCACAGTGCCGTCCCGCTTGTATACACGTGTGGCTGTGTGTGAGAGTGTGCGTGTACATGTGTGCAAGTCTGCTCTCCTTCTCCATCCGACTGTCGTAAAGGCCGCCTCCCCTCTTGTGATATCGACTCGTCTTCTCTTTCTTGTCTGTTGGTTCATCGCTCATACGCTTGCTCCCAGCGATCCCAATTCGCCCACTCCCCAAACCCCTGCCCGTTCAGTGCGGAGCACCGCTCACGGCATTGTGCAAAGCTGCTGCTGCCCCCAACTCACGCATCAGCACATCGTGCCCGCAAGCGCGATATACACACGTTCTCTCGCCACGCCGTCTCCTCGCAGCGTCCCTGCTTTCTCTCTTCGTTTTTTTTTTTCATCTCCAGGTCAGCCGCCACCGGTGTTCATCACCGACGGCGCCTCCTTGCCCTCGCCGCAGTGCCCCACCCCATCCTCTTCCCATACTCGCTGTACCCACCGCCGCACGTCCTCCCCCCCCCTCCCCCCACCGTCTCTGCCTTGACCTCTTTCCCACGAGCTCCCGCGCCTTCTCCCATCTCTGTCTTCTTCTGTGTTCACATTCGCGGACTCGTCGCCGGCGCGCTCGCCGTGTTGCACCCCTCCCTCCCTCCCTCCCTCTCTCTTCCCTTTCTTCATTTTTCGTGTTGTAGAGGGTATACGTGTGTAGATCGGCGTGCGCGTGTGCGCGCGTGTGTGTGTGTAAAGGCTTCTCGGGCGGTTCATCTGTCTCACCTTCGATCCTGCAGCGGTGGGACTCGCTGCGTGTCGGCCGGTGTCTCTGTGCGCGTCGTCTGTACTCTTGCACCCGCCTCCTCTCCCCCCCTCCACTTCCACGTTGCGTTCCAAAGCACCCGCGTGGCCGCTTCCATCGCTCCGATCAGTCTTGTCGTTACGTGGCAACGTCTTTCCTTTCCGCACCCTGTGAACTCTGTATCCGTCCGCCCCCGCCCCCGCCCCCCTTCCCCCCCTCTTCACTGCGGTCCGCTGCAGTGCCCTCCTCCCTNCCCCCCTCTTCACTGCGGTCCGCTGCAGTGCCCTCCTCCCTCTGTCTTCCTCTGCGTCTTTGGCACGCCTCCTGCTCCGCCGGGGCATCGCTCCGGACACACAGCGGAAGGGCCCGGACTTGTCCGCGACACGACAGAAACAGAAATACGCACGCACACACGCACACACACACACACACACACACAGACGAGACGGCTTCTGGCGATGTTCACGATTCGCCTCGCCTTCGTTCTCGCCTTCCACGCCATCCTCGTGGCGGCGGGGCTGGTGGTGATCGCGGTGGTGTACTCGGTGCTGAGCAGGAACGTCATTCAAAAGCAGGTGCTGACCGTCGCCACGGCCTCGATCGAGACGGTGCGGCAGCTCGCCTTGGATGAGGTTTCCTTCATCGAGCTCACCGTGTACTACATGGGCATCACGCTGGGTCGCCTCAACCTCAACGCCCCGCTGGCAAGCAGCTCACCGACCATCTACACGTACACCCCCACGCTCGATGTGCTGACCGCACCCGAGACGTACAACGACGGCATCTTCATTGCCACCTTCACGCTCTGGCGGGAGTCGGCGAGCGACGCGTGGTCGGCGACGGGGTGCGATCGCAGCGAGCTGCTGTGCTACCTTTACAACGCGACCACCAACACCTCCGAGTACACGGCGTTTGCGACCGCCAGCAACGTGACCCCGCTCGACTTGACGAACCCCAGCACCACCAGTGCCGGTGTGCCGCCGCGCTACACGCGCTACCGCAGCACCATCGACGGCGGCAACTTCACCGTGGGCACCCTGTGGAGCCCGATGCACCTCGACTACGCCACGACCATCACGACACTGACGTGCCAGGGTGTAAATGTGTTCGTGACGTTCGATTACTTCTCCTGCACCGAGTTTGGCTCGGGTACCGACGCGGACGGCAACCCGATCTGCCTGCGGCTCATTGGCGCCACGGTGGAGTCGAAGTTCTCAGCAGAGTTCGTTCCCAGTACCCTCCTGCTGCAGTCCGTCGTGTACGTGGTCTCCGTCAAGACACAGTCTACCGTGGGGACCACCTGCAACCCCCCGGGTGGGGCGTCGGAGCTCGTGCAGAAGTTCCTCGACACGTGCCCGTCGAACGAGCTGGACACTTGCAGCCCGATCTTCTCCGGCGAGGGGTCAAGCTTCTACGCAGCCGTGGGCCACTCAACGGACAACGGCATCAAGGCCGTGCTGGTGGACATCGTCCCGCGCTCCTTCTTCTACAGCGCCATCCGGAACAGCGACACCGTCGCGATTGTGGTGTCGATCTGCGTGATTGTGCTCGTCGTCGCCGTCTCCGTGGCGATCTGTCTCGTGCTCGTCATCCCGCTGTCCTACATCTGTACTGGCATGCGGAACGCCTCCACGCTGTCGTACGAGCGCAAGGTCGTGCCGCTCAGCAAGTACACCTTCATCGCAGAGGTGAAACAGCTCGTGGCCGCGTACCTCGAGCTGCGCGCGGCCCTCACCGACCTCAAGTCCTTTGTCCCACAAGGTCTGCTCGTGGCGGCTGATGCGGGCGTCATCTCGCTCTCCCTCTTCGACTCCCTCGACGATACCGGCAGCAGCAGCACCGACGGCAACGTGGAAAGCTATGACGACGACGGCGACGAGGAGGAGGAGGAGGGGAGCAGCTGTGATGAGCCCGCAGACTCGGGCAAGGGAGGTGACAGCGGCAGCAGCGGCTTCGGTGGGCACCACCAGGACGGCGACGCTGCGACGGCACGCGAGACGCGTGAGCGGTGCCCCTTCGAGTCTGTTGCCGGCGCGAGCGGTAGAAAGGAGGCCGCTGCGCGTCGTGGCGGCCCCGCGGCGAGGCGGCCCAGACACTCCCCGCTCGGCGTCGTGACGGTTGTTCACTTCAACGCGGCGGAGGAGGGGCGGGTCGCGTCGAACGCGCACGCGACGGACGTGTCGGTCAGCGGGGAGGGCGGCGCTGGCGCCCTCCTCGGGGCCGCCGGCTTGGCTACCGCGCCGTTCGCGCGGGGCCCGCCCGGCGGTACTAACGAAGCCTCGACGCCGCCGACGAAGGGGGCCACGGAGGGGGCGACGGAGATGGCAAGCGCTGCCGGCGCACGGAGTCCGCAGCGCCGCTCGCGCCGGCCCCGCCGCGGGTTGAAGAGGATGGACGCCTTCTTGCCACCCGAGGCCTCGCCTAGCGAGTACGCCTCGCTGAATGTAAGCCCCGCACTGCTCGCGCGCACGCTGAACAAGTTCCGCGCGGTGACCAGCAGTGTGCTGTGTGTGTCCTTCTCCTTCAAGTACATCGACTCCGCCAGCCTCGAGACGGAGGCGCGGGTGCTCGGCGGCATCGTCGTCCGTACCGCGCTGCGGTACGGCGGCGTGATGGAGCTGTGCCGGCCCGACTTGGTCGTTATGAGCTTCGGTGCACACGTCGCGCAGACACAGCACACGCAGCGGGCCGCCGCCGCAGCCGTCTCGCTCACGCGCCAGCTCTCTGCGGAGCGCCGCTCGCGCACGCGCATCGTCGTCGACTCGGGCACCCTGTACTGCGGCATCTGCGGCGGTAACGGCCGCGTCTTTCCCGTCGTGTTTGGCGATCGCCTCGACGCCGCCGTCGATCTTCTGCGCTACGACCTCGGCCTTGGCCGCCTTGTCGTCACGGACCGCATCGCCGTGTGCTTGCCGCCAGAGTACGTCGTGCCGATCGACTACGTCGTCACCCTGCGCGATCACGCGCACGGCACCCAGCTCTTTCAGGTACTCGACACGCGCCGCCGCGGCCGCAAGCGGGAGTACAAGTCGATGCTGGCGAACTACCGCCTCGGCTACACGCTGGGCCTGAACGGGCAGTACGAGCAGGCGCTGGAGGTGATGGAGGGGCTGCAGGGGTTTGAACAGGAGCTCACCGCGGGCTACGCCGCCTCGCTGCACCACCTTATCAACATGAATCCCCGCCGCCCGCGCTACTGCCGCTTCCAGCTGCCAGGCTTTGAGCCGCTCGGGGTGAAGATCAAGGAGGAGCAGCCCAAATTCCAGCACGCCCCGCTCCACCTCACCGACCTGCGCAACAACGAGGCTTCAGACATGGTCTCCATCAACTTCGGCTTCGGCAACAGCCCCTCGACCTCCGCCGGGCACAACACCCCAGCGGGCGGCCCCAGCCGCCTCAGCCGCGTCAGCGGCTCGCTGGAGGGTGCACCGGGCTTCCAGGTCCCGCTCACGAACTCTCTGACACACCACGCACACGGCAACAACGCCAGCACCGGCGCGGAGCACTCCTCGACGCAGGAGCGTTTCGAGAACACTGCCCCGCCGAAGGACAGCGCCGACCTCGAGGCGGGCGAGCTGCCACGCGTCTTCACGGATCGCCGCGGCGAGGTGTGGCACCGCTTCCCCAACCTGCTCGGCAGCGGCGCCTTCGCGGAGGTGTACAGGGCGATCTCTGCCAACGGCACTATTGTGGCGCTGAAGTGCATTCGGCTATCCGACACGAAGATTCAGCTCGAGGATGTCGTCAGCGAGGTCAACACAGCGTGCAAGCTCTTCAGCGACTTCACCGTGTCGCACACGGGCTGGGTGCACATTGGCTCCTTCCTCATCATCATCATGGACTACATGCCCGGCGGCAGCCTCAGCTCTGTGCTCTCCGCCTTCCCAAGCGGGGTGACGCTGCAGGTGGCGCGCCGGTACGCCTCGGACGCGCTACGCGGGCTCGCCTATCTGCACTCCAAGAACGTGGTGCACGCCGACCTCAAGCTCCAGAACATCCTGCTCTCCACCGACGGCGGCTGCCGCCTCAGCGACTTCGGCTCGAGCGTCACCAAGGCGAACGCGAAGATGTGCGCCGGCGACGTCTTCCAGCTGCGCGGGACGCCGCTGTACATGAGCCCCGAGGTGGCGCGTGGCGACTCGCCCACGATGATGAGCGACGTGTGGTCGTTCGGCATCTCCCTCTACGAGATCCTCACTGGGCACACCCCGTGGCACATGAAGCGCACCACGAACCCAGCGGGGCCCACCGTGTCCGTGGTGCCACCGTCCTGCTACGCCGACCCGAGGGGTGACCTGGTCGTGGAGGGCGTGCGTGTCTTCTCCCAGCGCACCTCCCACGCCTCCTCACGTAAGAGCACGTTCACCGGTGCCGGGCTCCACCTCCCGGCCTTGGCGACGTGCACCGGCCCCACCGCTGCCCCGCCGCACCCTGAGCCGGCGACGGAGTGGGTGCGACTGCAGGGACTCTCCGACGCCCGCGTGGTGCAGGGCATTGTGAAGGGGACGGTGCGGGCCGAGGTGGTGCCCGGTGACCTGCCCAACACCGCCGCGTACGACCTCGTCATGGCGTGTCTGCGTACGAAGGCGACGGAGCGGCCCCCTGCGCGAGAGCTGCTGGACCACCCCTTCTTCTTCACGTAGTGGAGAGAGGGAGGGACGCGGTGTGGCGCGTAGGTGAGCGGTGAGCGGCGAGCGGGGGGGGGAGGGGGCGTGAGGCACGTGCCGGTGGACAACGACCGGCGGAGCTGCAACAGTTAAGCCATCAGCGTCATTGCGGCTCCTGCACCAGTGCTCTTCGTGGCCCTCCTCCCCCCCCCCCCCGTCGCGGTGGACGCGACGGCGCCTTCGACGCCGCGCGATGACGCCGCTCTTCCTTTTCATGTTTCTCCACGCTGGCCGCGTATGCGCGGTTCCCTTGGCGGCTCACGAAGATACAAAGAAGGGAGAGGACAAGCTGCACGCATGTCTCGTGCCTGTGGCATCCGCTTCCGGAGTGCCGTCCCGCTGCGCGCGTTGCGTGTGTGCCACGATACAGGACGACTCTTCCACGCTTCACGACTTCCCTTTTCGCCTCTTTCTTCTTTGTCTTGTGCGTCCAGGCACACGTGCGCGCGTGTGATGTCAGCGCCGCCCGCTCTTTTCGGCGTGTTCGTGTGTCTGTGTCTGTGTGTGTTGGTGTGTGTGTGTGGGGGGGGGGGGAGGGTGTTTGCCCTTCGCCCGACCTCTTCTTCTTTCGCGGCGGTCTTCTGCGGCCCACGTCGTGCTCCTGCTCCTCCCATGCGTGTACACCCCCGTGGAGGGGTGTGCGGCACGCGACGCAAAGACGCGCAAGGCCGCGTGCGTGTGTGTCCGTGTGTGTCCGTGTGTGTCCGTGTGTGTGTGTGCGTGTGAGTGTATGAGACCAAAGTCGCTCGCCCGTCCCGCTCTTCTCTTTTATTTTCCTCTTGTGTGCTGTTTTTTTTTTCTGGATTTTATGATGTTAATGTCAGTTCTCCGCCACGTGTGCCCCGCGTGTCTGCGTGTGGTGCACCACCTCTCTGCTTCGTTGTCCTCCCCACCTCTCCTGTCCTTTCCTCCGCTGCCCCCCACGGCTTCTTGTGCGGACGGCGCTGCGAGAGCCTTCGCCGACCGTTTTGAGCCCGGGAGGAACGCAGCAAGCACGGGATCTGAATCTACGAAAGAAGAGCGACAATGGTAATACAAGATCGAATGAGGCGTAGGCGGCGCGCGTGGAACTGGCTGCGCACTCTCGACCGTGACACAACTCGCGCGGTGGCCACTGTTCTCAAGCTGCAGGCGCATTGCCCTGACGTACACGGTCCGTCTGCCCCCCCCCCTTCCCGTTGCGTTTGTCTTTCTTCACGGCATGGCAGTGATGCGCAGTGTGGCATCCAGTGCACTCGTGTGCCTGTTTCCGTGATGAAGTGTGCAAGTTCGTGTACGTCTCTGCGAGTGTGTGTGAAGGTTCTTGTGGCTGCCTTTGTTTTCATCTGCGATGCTGCATGCGCTCCAGTGCCGCAGCGACTGCGCGCTCTCGTGCAACCCGCTCCACTCACCTCTCTACCTCTCCCCTCCCTTCTCCGGCCGCTTTCTTTCTCGCTGTACCGCGGCTGTGTCTTGCCGCAGCGACAGTCCTCCATCGTCGCCCTCGACTTCTTCCATCGCAACACCAACAAACACACACGCACACACACGCGCGCGCACAGGGCATCCCGTGCCCACCGCTGTGTGTCACCTCTCTGCGAAGTGCCGTAGCAACCACCGACCGAGAAAGAAGCCGAGCCAACCCACGCGCATCGCACCCCCCTCCTCCCTCCCCCGCCGTCGTCGCTGCTGGTCGGCCCCGGCCCGATCGGGTTGCGCACATATCCAAATAGGACGAGGGGTTGATCGGGCACTTAGCCCAGCGCGGCGGAGAAGACAGGGCAGAAGTGAAACGCGAGGAGTACGTACACACGCAGCAGGAGAAGACGGAGTCGGCAACGTGAGTTGCAGTAGCGCCCGCGTGCGGTGTGCCCATCTCCCAGATCCTACCCACCTTCTGCTCCCCCTCCCCCACCCTCTCTCTCCTTCGCAGTTCTCACACCTCTTCTCCGTTCCCAAAACCCTCCGTCACGTCGCGCAGAGCGGCACCCCTTCCCGAGGCCCCGCATAGCTCGGACTCTCCACTCCTCACCACCACCACCACTAACCCCCCCCGCCCCCCCCCCCACGCACAGATCCACAAACTTAGATCTCTAACATCAACACCCCCCCTCTCCACCTCCCCAAAAACAAAGAACCCTGTCACCTCTACCTCCGCCTCCGCCCTGTTCAGGGGTGTGCCGGGTCGTCGTTTTCCCTTTTCTGTTTTCGTTTGTTGCTTCGTTTGTTTGCTGTGTTGGCTTTCGTTCCGTCGTCGTCCTCCTTCTTCTTGCCTTATTGATTCGCCTCTTGTCCGCGTCTTCTCCCCCCCCTCTTCCTCCCTCCCTTCTCTGCGTGATCTGTTGTCGTCTTCGGTTTTCTTCACGGTGGCCTCTTCCACGCCCACCCCCCGCTCGTCGCCCCTGCCCCTGCCCTTCGCCCACCGCTGTGCCTTTACACGTAAGTGGTCTGCTCGCCCTCCACCCCCTTTCCCCCCCACTCCGCTCCTCCTCCTCCTCCGCCCTGCGCTTCTTCGTTCGATTTTCTGTGGTTGGTGGTGTTGGGCCTTCTCTTTGTGTCCTGCACCCGGTCACCTCATCACCCCAACCCCCTCCCCACAGGTGGCCGCTGTGTAGACGCAGCCACACGCACGAGCACTACTGTGTCTGCTGCTCCGTTCTTCTCTGATCTCTTGTCTTTCTTTTCTTCTGGGCTGGCCCACGCTCTCGCACGCACACGCACGCTAGCCAGCGCTCCTCAAGCCATTGAACGGTGCTGTCGTGAGCTCAGTGCGCGTTACTCCTCCATTTTGCTGACTCGCCGGCGACGCGAGTGCGTGCGGCATTCTCTGCGTGTCTGTCTTTGTGCAAGTGGTGCGTGCGTGCGTGTGTGCGGCCACTCACCTCCTTCCCACTCCCTTTACCCTTTTTTTTTCATTTCTCTCTCCATCTTCCACTGTGCTCCCCACCACGCCTGTCCCTCCGACCACTTCTGCCCCCTCCTCGCCCCGCCTCGCTCCACCGCTCGGCACCCGCCAGGCCGGCACCTAGTTGGTTTTACCTCACTGTGTCTGTCGACTCCACTCACGCGCGTGCTTGAGAGGACCCGCAGGTGCGCGGCCCAGCGGTATCCCACATACACAGACTCACACACACACACACCGATTCGTTGTGGTGCGTGGCCTTCCCTCCCCCCCTCCATTGTCCGCTTGTCTTTCCTCTCCTCTGTTTGTTTTCCTTCTCTCTGCCTCGACGAGGTTCGCCTCTTCAACGCCGTCTCACACGTGTGCTGATTGCGTGTTCGGTTTGCTTCCTCCCCCCTCCCTCCCCGTTACTGGAATCTCCCTTCTTCTCTTGGTATTGTCGTATCTGTTTGAGTGTTTGCCTCTCTCTCCCTCTCTGGGCGTGTGCGTGTGTGTGTGTGTGTGTGTGTCTGTGTGTGTAAGCGCGTTTGATTTCTTGCTTGTGTGCAGGCACGTCCGCGAACCCCCCGCGCGCCCGTTGCACGCCTACGTCATCTTTGCTTTTGTGTTTTGTTTGCTTCCGCTGTGTTCTGTTCTTTCTTTCCTGTCATCGCCCCCCCCCCCGCCTCGGGCTTCATTTGGCTGTTTAGTATTAGGCATCACCCAAGTGTGTTTGTGTGTTTGTGTGTGTGTTCATTTTCAGACAGAGAGCGAGCACTGGCGCACCCGCGGGCTGACAGCTGCCCAGCCCGTCCACCCCCCCGGCACTGTGTACAGCACGCCCGTACCTCTCTTCCCTCGCTTCAACTCACCCTCTCCTTCCCCTTCTCTTCTCCTCACCGGGGCCGCCACACGTCTGTGTATCCCTCTTCCTATTTCCACCTGCGCCACGCAGTGCCCCACCCCTCCGCGCGGCGCTCATCCACGCACTTCCCCCCCCCTACCCGCTGCCCTTGTGCGACGCCGTCTCTCCGCGCACGCCTTCTGTTCCCCCCTCCCCCATCAACACGACCACACCCATTTTTGTTTTCCGGGCTTCTGTAGTTGTGCGCGTGNCTCTCCTTCCCCTTCTCTTCTCCTCACCGGGGCCGCCACACGTGTCTGTATCCCCCTTCCTATTTCCACCTGCGCCACGCAGTGCCCCCACCCCTCCGCGCGGCGCTCATCCACGCACTTCCACCCGCCGCCCTTGTGCGACGCCGTCTCTCCGCGCACGCCTTCTGTTCCCCCCTCCCCCATCAACACGACCACACCCATTTTTGTTTTCCGGGCTTCTGTAGTTGTGCGCGTGTGCGTGCGTGCACTTGTTTCTCTTCCCTTCGATCGACACGTCAACCCCTTCATTGACTTCCTCCCTCTTCCGTCTCTGCGCTTTCTTCCACGGACGCCGGCGAGCTCGCCTCGCACGTCTGTCTGCCCTGCCGGAGCCCCCATTCGATGGTGGCGACGTGCGACACCGCGTCGTGCCTGTCGTAAGTGCCGCCCTTCGCCTCCTCTCCTCTCCTCCCCCCTTCCCTCACTTGCTATAAGTCTGACTCCCCCTTCCCTGTGTGTCTGTGTGTGTCTGTGTGTGAGTGTCTGTGCTGACGCGGTCTCTTGTATATCTGCTTCGACGGCGCGGCCGCAGCGCGCCGCCTCCAACCCCCCCCCCTCGGACTCTCTGTCCGCCTTTGTTGCTTCTTTATTGGCCTTTTGGCTCTGTGAACCCCTCGACTTGGCGTCATGCACGTCCGCATGTCGGTGCTGCTGATGGCGTACGCGGTGATCGTGTGCGCCGCAATGGTTTGCAACATGGCTGTGTTCAGCGTGCGAACGAGCAAGACGGCCCACGCCGGCGCCGAGAAGCTTTCCCTTATCTCGCTCAGCCGCTCCGTCACGCAGGTCGGCAACTCGCTGAACTCTCTTCAAACGAACTCGGCGCGGCTGTCCAGCAGCCTCTTCTACGGTGACGCTTCTGCCAAGCCGTACGGCATGAGCGGTAGCATTACGAACCTGAACAAGACGTTCCGACTGCTGCGCCCACCCAGTGCGGCCAGCACGCTCATCTCGCAGGAGGAGGTGTGGTGGAGCGGATCGACATCGGGCTGGATCGACGTGGGTTGCTTCCGCGACATGTCGGTGTGCTTCCGCGGCAACGGCAGTACGACCACCTTCGTGGACGTGCTGAGCGAATCGACCTACGACAACCCATCCACGCTGCCGCCGTACTTCAACCTGCACGTCCAGATGCTCGAGCGGGAGCGCAGCGCGAACGCGGGTGCGTCCTGGTCGCCGGAGGTGGTGCGCTACACCCCCCGCACCACGGCGCTAAAGTGCAGCAACCACTCCGTGGAGTTCATCATGGCCTACTACGACTGCCTCGAGTACGACTTCCTCACCGAACTGCCGCACTCCAAATCTACCAACGCCAGTGCGACCTTCTGCAGCCACGCGGTTGTAACCGTGTTCGAGCTGCTGTACCGCATCCAGGTGGGCACCGGCGGTCTCTCCAACTCCTCCACCCAGGTGATCGACTCCGCGTACGTCATCGATGAGGTGAACAACACGTCGTGCACCGACCTTCCTGCCAACTCGCGGGCCGCGGTGGACTCGTACCTGGAGGGCCATCCAGAGGTGACAGCCGCCAGGGACGGGCTGTGGCAGAGCGTCAACTTTGGGTCTGTGAACGTGAGCACCACGATGGTGCTGAAAACCGCCACCGGAGTGTTCCTCGTCTTCAACGACCTGACGCCCAAGTCGTTCTTCTTCAGCGCCTTCGACTGGGACCGCAACACGTCCATCATCATCACGTCCGTGATTGTGTTCGTCGTCGTCGTCGCAAGTTTCTTGATCTGGCTGCGCCTGGCATTGCCCCTGCAGCGGCTGTGCACGGGCATGAAGAAGACGGCCCTGGGGTTGATCGAGGACGATGCGGCGACGGCGGCGGCGACGGAGAAGAAGACGAGCTCGGCGATGTTCGTGCGGGAGGTGTTCGACCTCTTCACCGCGTACAACGGCCTGCGGCAGGCACTGGGGGAGCTGAAGGCGTTTGCGCCGCAGGGCCTGATGGTCGCGCCGAACTGTAACACCGAAACCGTGCCCATCTTCTCGGACTCGGCGAGCTCGATGGAGATGATGGTCAGCAGCATGGCGCGCTGCCCTGTCATACGGCCAGAGCAGGTGCTGGTGGAGCCGCGCGAGTTGGGCACCGCGGACGTGCCCATCACGGTCCCACCGACCACCATCTCGGCCCGCGAGCTGCCGCTACCTGAGGTGTGCCACATCGACCCCACCATCAGCACCTCAGTCGACCCGTCGCTCCCCATCGGCGCGTACAGCACCCGCGATGGTCTTGTCTCGCTGCTGCCGCTGCTCCACGCCGGGCCGGACCCGAACGGGCTCCTCGACGTGTCCGGCAACGCCGCCTCACTCGGCGGCACCATGACCAGCGTGCGCACAGCCCAACAGCTGTGCCTGCCGGTGCTGCAGCGCACCACGGCGTTCCGCATGGTGAACTGCTCCACCCTCCTCATCTCCTACCGCCTCGTCACGGCAAACCTGGACGACTCGGTGGCCGAGGTGCAGCAGTTCCTGGATCCGTGCATCGAGCTCATTCTCGCCTCCGGCGGCACGGTCGAGGTGTTCCGCCCTGACCTCATCATCGCCTCCTTCGGGGCCCAGCGCGAGGACGCACTCCACACCAAACGCGCGCTGCAGTGCGCCGTCCGTCTGTTCAGCCGCTTCACCGACTCGCAGGTGCAGCGCGTGGCGCTCTTCGTGGATGCCGGGCAGTACTACGTCGGGACTTGCGGGGCACACGACCGCTACGCACGGGTTCTCCACGGCGACCGCGTGAACTTCGCGCTGCGCCTGACGCGCTACGACCTGGGCCGCGGCCGCATCCTCACCTCCGACAGCATCGCGCAGTCGTGGCAGACGAAGAAGTACACGTTTCTGCCCATTGACAACATCGTGCCGCGCGGTGGCATCGGCACGCAGACGAGCTCGGTGCTCCTCTTCCAGCTCTTCCCGACGGCGCACCTGTCTACCAGCAAGATGGATACGGTTCGCAGCTACTACGACGTCTTCAGCGCCGCCCTCTCCGGCAAGTACGAGGCCGCACTGGACCAGCTGGTCGCCGCGCCGGTGCTTGACGTCACCCTGCGCAGTTCGCTGGAGCAGGCATTGCAGACCCTGCTGCACACGACCCCGCGGCGGCCGCGGTACTGCCGCATCGAGCTGCCCCCGTACGAGGCCCTCGGCACGGTGCTGCCCACGCACTACCGCGCGAAACTGTACAAGCCGCTCTTCGTGACGGACATCGAACGCGTTGTGCCGCAGGTGAACTTCCTGCTGGGTGACGGCACACCGGTGGAGGAGCAGCTGTGTCGAACCGCCGGCTCCGTCTTCGAAGCTGGGCGCCGTGGCTTGGACAGTGCTGGCGCCGGGGCTGGGGATTGCGGGGGCGGTAGCGACGGGGGTGGTGAAGGCGGAAGTGGCGTGGTGGCCGGCTGCGACGGGGCGCGCCGCGACTCGGACACGCGCACGTGGGCCCGCACCGCATCGGTGCAGCTCGCCGTGTCTTTTCTCGCCGAGGGGGAGGTGACGGACACCGACAACGACGGCAGCGATGTGCCTCGGCACTTCCGCGACTCGAAGGGGGAGAGCTGGACGCTGATACCGGCCCGGCTGGGCAGCGGCGCCTTCGCTGATGTGTACAAGGCGATCTCCGCCAACGGCGTCATGGTCGCCGTGAAGTGCATCCACCTCGCCCGCAGCAACGTGAACCCCATCGATGTCGTGCGGGAGGTCAACATGTCCTGCAAGCTGTGGAGCGAGTACATCGTCAACTGCACCTCGTGGGCACACGTCGGGTCGCAGCTCTTGATTGTCATGGAGCTGATGTCCGGCGGCTCCCTCTACGACACGGTGCGGCACTTCCCGCGCGGACTGCTGGAGCCGATTGCGAAGCACTACGCCTCAGACGCGCTGCGCGGCCTCGCCTACCTCCACCGCAGCGGCATCGTCCACGCAGACCTCAAGCCGCAGAACATGCTGCTCTCCGCCGACGGCGCCTGCCGCCTCAGCGACTTCGGCTCAAGTGTCACCAAGGCGACGAGTGCGCTGCGGGCGAGCGGCGATGTCTTCCAGCTGCGCGGGACGCCGCTGTACATGAGCCCCGAGGTGGCGCGTGGCGGGCCGCCCACGATGATGAGCGACGTGTGGTCGTTCGGCGTCACGCTGCATGAGATGCTGACCGGGCAGTTGCCGTGGGTCTGGGCCGACACGGGCCGCCCCGTGTACGCTGACAGCGCCGATGTGAGTCCGGCGTCACCACCGGCGGCGGCGTCGGCGGCGGCCGACGTGTCGTCGTCCCTCTCCGCCGTCGCCGCCGCCGCCGCGCCTCGGGCGATGGACTGCACACCGCAGTCGGCGTTTCCTGGGCTACGAGAGACGAACTCGATCATCAGCCCGATGCCGGAGTTTGCGCTCTCGGTGGGACCCATCGTGACAGGCCCGTCGACGGCGTCGCCGTCGCCGCGGGATGGACGTGGGCTGACGGTGGCGAGCTTCCTGCAGGGCGTCATCCGGAGCGAGATTGTGGCGCGGCCGCAGACGCAGCTGATGCCCTCCGTCACCGGCGGCATGGTCGTCGAGGCCTGCCTGCGTCTCGACCCTGCCGCCCGGGCCACTGTCGAGGACCTGCTGTACATGCAGTACTTCTACACGTGATGTGTCCACCACGGAGGCGCACTCCCCTCCTTTCGCTTCCCCACCATTGCGGAGCACATGTCCCCGTTTTACTTGTGGACCGGGAACTTTGTGCTGATCGCAAGCGCGCGCCACCACGGCAGAGTGATGACCAGCGCGGCGTGCTCGCGTGGACTTGCTGTTAGGACCTCTTCAAGGTATCAATCCCCGTCGCACCTCACCCCCCCCTCTCTTGTCCCTTCGGCCCCACTCGCTCACTTCCTAGTCGCGTGTTGTAGGGGGTGGGGGTGTGCTGACAGCCCGCTGCATGTGCGTGCACGTGCGTGTATGTGTGTGGCCCCGCCTCTTTCCTCTTTTCGCGTTTTCTATGCGCGGTGTGGTGCAGCGATAAGAAAGGCGGGGACGGATGGACGGACGGACGGCGCGGACTGCCGCGTTGGCGGCCAGGCGCCTCCCCCCTCCCTTTCCCCCCCCGTCTTGCCATCCATCATCCTCCACGCTGATGATCTTCTCTCCTCTTCGTCATGCTTTCGTGTGAGTACGGTTTTCGTTGCTAAGTGTCTGTGTCTGTCTCTGTATCTCTCTGTGTGTGTATGTTTCCCTCTCTAAGTGTGTACGCGGGTGTGTGACCGTCATACGTCGTATGCGTGTGCCAATTGCTTGCGTTAGTCGTTGGTTGTTCGACTCCCCCTTTCGGTGCCCGTGCGCCGCCCTCTCTTTCCCGATCGATCGACCAGTGCGGGCCGCGGCCCTTCATCTTCTTTGTTTTTCTCCTGCCGCCCCGCCTCCTCCCTTCCCTCCGCCAGTGTGTACGTGTGTGTGTGTGTGTGTGTGTGTCTGCGTGTCTGTGTGTGCGTGGAGTTGTGAAGGTGCATGCATTGGGTGTATGTCTTGTGTGCCTTCTGAACGTGTTTCCTTCCCCCTTTCCCCCACCCCTCTCTCGCTTCTCCTGCCCTCCCTCCTCTGTGTCACCGCTATGCCTGCCTTAATATCAACGCCGCGCCCTCCTCTCCACCTTCTTCACCCTTGCTCGCTTGTTACAAGGGCTGCCACCCGCCCTCCCCCCCTGTCTTCTTCCACGTGTGTCCTACTTCTTCTTCTCCTCTTTTCCTTGTCTTCTCCCTTCTCGCTACCCGTGCCGCACCGCTGCATGTGTGTGTGTGTGTGTGTTGCAGCCTTGTGCGCCGCTCCCCCCTTCCCCCCTCTCTCGACTTCCCACGCCCGCTGGCCACTCGTCACGGCGTTCCCTTCACCACCCCAACGCCACTGCCGTACGCGTTGCGCGCGTTGCGCGCCCGCCCCTTTGCGGCGTGGCGTGTCCGCCCCCCGCTCTCTCTGTCGGTGCTTCTCCGAGTGCGTGCAGCACGCTCCCCTTTTCCTTCCCGTTGTCGTTCCGCTTCCCCACCCCCCCACCCCCACCCCTCCTGCGCCCCTCCTCGAGAACGCCGCGCACATCCCCCCTCCCCTCCCCTCCTCTCTTCTCCTACTCTTCAACGTTTGCCGCGTTCGATCGTACCACACAGCCCCCGCCCCTCCCCCGCTCCTTTCTCCTTTGATCTTCTCCCCGCGTGTCTCTCTCCCGCTTTCTCGCTTTCTCGTGTGCGCAGCCAAACTTTGCCCTTGTTTTTCCTCCGGTGTGTGCGTCTGTCCGCCTCTGTGTGTGTGTATGTGTGTGTGTGTATGTATTGTGTGTGCTTTGCATCTGGACTGCCCAGTAGTCCTGTTGTCGTGTTGCCCACACTCGGCAACCGCGTCGTCTTGTCTCCGCTGACGTGTTCTCTTCATGACTTGCTCGCTTTCCCCTCCGCCCCTCCCCCCCTTCAGTCCCACTCCCTTCACTGCTTCTCGCTCTCCCCGACGGCTATCGACTTGGACGCGCGTGCTCGTACGGACGTGCGTGTCGCGCCTTCTCCCTCAATTCGCAGATGTAGACGTGCATGCGAAGGGCAATGCGCGGGGGAGGGGGGGGCTGATTGTGCTGATAGCTTCTGTGTGTAACGAGGGAGCATGTGTGTGTGTGTGTGTGTGTTTGCGTTGTTGAACTTCGCATCTGCCTCCTCGCGCCCAGGAAACGCTGATCAGGTGGGATTTCACTAAACGAGAGCCGGCGACGGCCCGCGCAAGCCGGGGCTTGGGTGAACCCGCCCTCCCCCCTCCTTCGGGACGTGTCCGCCCCCCCCCCACCCCACCCCACCCGCCCCCGAATCCTTTTCTTAAACACAGTGACAACAAATTGGAGTAACACGAAACACGCAAAAGAGCGAAGAAGCTGAACGTCGCAGTCTTTGCGTGTCGCTCTGCCATCTTCTCCTCGTAGACGGTCGGTTGCTCTCTTGGCACGTGTTTGCCGAGAATGGTTGCGTGTGCACGTGTGCGACACCCATCCGCCATCCCTCTCCTACAAAACACACCAAGACACATCGCCACCACCGTCGCGCCATCTTGGGGTATTCATGGGTTACTCAAACACACATACACACGTGCGCGTGTAGTGTGTCTTCCTTCACCCCTTCCCCCCCTTTCCACGATTGTGTGCACGTGTTCGTGCGCCTTTGTAGTTCTTTCTTCCCTTCTCGTCGTGCCCAGGCGTCGGTACGTGGGCCCGAGCGGCCCCCCCCCCCACAAAAAAAAAAAAGAAGTCGCGTAAACGTCTGCCCCACTGTAGCGTGTGTGCGTGTGCGCGTGCATGTTTGTGTATGTCTCTGTGTAGGTCTGTGTGTGTGTGCGTGTGTGTATCTCGTTGCAACTTGAACATTGAACTCGAAACAGAGACAGGTAGCAAAGAGAATGTAGTGCAGCATTCTCGCCCTCTTCCTCTTCCCCCTCCCTGCCCCCCCCCCCCCGGACCCCCTTCCCCGAGTCGTGTGTGCCTCGTGCGTCCTACCCGCGTCCCCCTCCACCTTCATCTTCCTCCGTCTATCTCATCTCTTCCCCCCTGTGGGACATCAGGACGCTGCGCCGCGCGCGCGGGGGGAGGGGTGGTCACATCGTTGCGTGCGCCAAAGCGCCGTAGCTCGTTTGTTTTCCTTGTCTCGCGTCTATTCCCACACCCCCTCACGGGTGCAACCACAGCCCCCCCCTCCCCACCCCGCCTCCTCACACCAATGCGGTTTCACGTGCCTCACAGGTTCGCGATTTGCTCGAGGATGCTGCGTGGTCCTTGGCAGCGTACGTCTGTGTGTCTGCGTGTCTGCGTGTGTGGGAAGTGGGGTGGGGAGGGCCGTGACACAGCGCTGATGTCGCTCTTTTTCTCTTCTTTGCACTTTGAGGCAGCGGCCCTCATCGGGCGTATCGCAACGGCCGCCGCCCCCCGCCCGCCCCCTCTCGCCCGCTGTGCACCGTTGCGTGTGTGTCCCTCACCCCCGATTTCTTCGCGCTGGTGGCACGGCATGTGTGCGCATGTCTCTGTGGTGTGTCTTTGAGTGTGTTTCTGTGTGTGTGTGTGTGTGTGTGTGTGTATGTGTGTGTGTGTGCCTGTGCGTGAGTTCATCGTGTTGCTCTTGCTTCCCCCCCCCTTCGCCTTCCTTATGTTGCTTGCTCGCTTTCTTCGCCTCAGCCAATTCTTCCGTGTGCCTTCCCCGTGTCTTGTAAACGGCATCTCCTTCAACTCAAACCGCAGAGCCGCAGAATCGAAGCGGTGGGCCGCGCGTGCGACGCGGCCGGCGTCCCTGCAAGCGGCGACGCACTCGTTGCGCCCCGACGAAGGTCTGCCGTTCTGGGCACCCCCCCTCCCCCGACGTGTGGCAACCGCCACGCGGGGCGAGTCCCCTCAAGCGGGCGGGTGTGCGTTGCCGATGTTGAACCCCCTCTCCGAAGAAGAGGAAAGAGGGGCAAACATGCGGCTGAAATTGTGTTCCCGATCGGGAAGAGGCACATCACGCTGCACCGCCGTCCCGCCATGACGATCGGCGCGGTTGGGGTGATGCGTCGCTGACGCGCAAGCGAAAGCGGTGCCCTTTTGGTGCACCCGCGTCAGGACGCACACACTCGCACACCTCCACCTTTCCCGACGCTCCCACTCTCTCTCACCCTTTCTGTGCGCCGCGTCTCTGCCATCTCTGCTGACTGTCTCTCTTCTCGTGTGTGCCGCGTGGCTCATCCTATACAAACACACACACACACACACACACACACGGACAATGCAGGCTCTGTTGTAGGAAACAAACAGGGCGCTGTGACGCACCTCATCGCATTGCCCTCGCCTCCCCCCTCTCTTTTCTTTTCCTCTGCGACCCCAGCTCCAACGAGTATTCACACACACACACACACACACACACACAAGCACGCACACGCACGCGCCAGCGGCGACTGACGGCGCGGGGTAGTGGCAAGTATGCTCAAGAAGGTGCTCAAGATCAAGGGGGTGGAGGGGCGGACGGCGCTGGTTGAGTTTACGGTGAACAAGCGCGTCAAGTACCTTGAGTACCTCAAGGAGCTCCACAGTGAGGAGGGCTCACTGTGGATGAACACGGTGCACCTCAACCTCCACGAAATCGGCAAGTACTTCAACATCGCCGACGCCTGCCTGCCGCAAGACCGCGACGGCGTCAGCAAGGAGGGGCTCATCCAGCTGCCGGCCGAGAAGCCGATCGCGACCTCTGGAAGCGTCAACACCGCCAGCGCCGTGGCTGGCGCTGGCCAGCCCAACTCGCCCGCCAACAGCGGCTCGGCGGACCCGCACCACGTGGCCGGACCCTACATGCCCGGCCCCGACCTCATCACCATCTCCCTGGCCGATGCCCCCGCCGCGATTCGGCAACGGAGCAGCTCCGCGGCGGACTGGGCTCGCTACTACCTGCCCTGCTACGCCGCACTCGCCATCTCACTCTCTGAGATACTGCTCATCCCGATCGGCGGCGAGGAGTTCGTGGAGTGCTTCTACGGGCTGCTGCTGGAGCTGGAGGTGGCGTACGCGAGCGGCGCCGCCTCCAAGGCCCTGGCGCAGCGCAACCTGCGGCAGTTCCGTCAGCACGTCTCGCCAGGACTCAAGGCGCTGCTGCAGACCTCGACCGACGCTGCAGACACGCGCGAGGCGCCACTGACCCCGCCAGCAGTCACGAGCTCCGCCGACCTCGACGCACAGATCAAGTACCTTTTCCTGGATCAGCGCCACTTCGAGTACTCGGCCACGTCGCCCTCGTACGACGCGGTGATTCCCGCGCTGTGCTCCGTCCTGATGTTCGCCTACCGCAAGCTCTGCGACTACGAGCTCATGCGCGACGATGAGTGTGTCCGGCGCATCCTGTCAGTCGACAAGCGGCTCGAGCGGCTCTTTTTTGCCCACGTCAGCCACGAGATCGACAAGATCGCCAACCAGAAGCTGCTGCGCGAGGCCTACCTCCTCTCCACCGGCGCCCTCTTCGCTGACCTCGCCGATGTGGCGAGCCGCGCCGGTGCCGTCGGTGGGGCCGTGAGCATCCCGGGTGGCGCCGACTTCGTTGCCGACCTGCTCAACCAGCAGCAGCAGCGCCGCGGCGCCGCGAGTCCGACGGCGGCTGGCAAGAAGGGCTTTGACTCGTCTGACGATGACGATGAGGCGAGCGGGTGGTCTGGTCCGGAGGAGGAGGCCCAGTGAGGTGCCGCCGTCGCTGCTGCCCCGCCCTCCCCTCTTCTTCGGTTTGGATGTGGGTACGCCCCGCTCTCGCTCGGGGACGCACTCGTAGAGGGAGCCGGCGGGAGGAGACGACACGGAGAGGAGCTGCGGCGCGAGGCTCTGCGTAGTCTTGTGTGCGTCCGTTATTGATGTGTATGTGTGTGTGTGTGTGTCTGTGGGCTCGTGCGTGTGCTTGTCGAGTTGTCTCACTGCGCTTTTCGGCAAGTACACGGCGGTGCCACGTCGCCACCTGCAAGCAACTGAAGTAGCTCGCGGCAAGAAGGGTGAGAATCGCAACGCGACGCCACGAGAAACGCCAAAGCTGGCGTAGTGGACAGTGGCCGGTTGTCCATCGCCGCACGCCGCAAACCTCTATTTGGTTTTTTTTCCTTCTCCGCGGAGAGCACTGGCCGATGTCATGTTCGCTCATGTGCTTGCGAGAGCGGCGACGTGTGTGTGTGTGTGTAGACAGGGGGAAGGTGCGTCACTCATCACGGCCCCCTTTCTTTTGGGCCCCTCCACCCTCATCACAGAGATGCTCGATGCGAGTTCAGTCCTACTCCCTCTCTCCATGCGAAGTCTTCTTCCCGCTCCTCTCCGTCTTCGCCCCCTTCGCCTCCCACACACACACACACACACACGCGCGCCTTTACGCTCAGCAGGTCCCCCTTATCAGCGCGCATGCCCGCCCCCACCACACACGCGGTACGCGTGCCCTTCTTCTACGCGGCGGACGAGGCCGCCGTCGGTGCGGCAGAGACCGCGGACACGCCGGCGGCCCCCGTATTCGTCACGAACGTCTTCATCGAACTCATCGCGTTTGCGCCGCGTTTCTTCTGGCTTCACATCTCTGAAAGCCCCGCCGCACAGGGCGTGCCGCGGCTCGGGGCCTGCAGCGTGGCGGTGGCGCTTCAGCTCGGCGGCGACGCGGGGCGCGCGAGGACCTCCGCCTCGCAGCTGATGGAGTTCGAGGCGCCGCGACAGCAGGACGCGTCAGCCGGGAACAACAGCAGCGTGCAGGCTGCCTTCGCGACGAGCTTGAGCCAGCGCCTGGTGCGCGCGGTGGTACAGCAGCGGCGGGCCCAGGTAACGGTGTACGTGAACTGCGCCGTGGAAGGGGAGCGGTGCCTCGCCCTGCTGGGCACCGACGGTGGTTCAGGGTTCGGCATGACGTATCAGTTCGGAGCCCTCGTCTACAAGGCATCGCTGGAGCTGATCACACAGCACTTGGCGCCGTGATGTCGAGATCAAGCATCCACAGAGCTCAAGCAGACGCTAAGAAAGGCGCACAAACTCACCGCACCCGCTGACGGACACACGCATGAGCCGTGTGCGTATGCCTGTGGCGACTGCCGCGGAGAGCTCCACGTTGCACTCGCGCACGCACCGAAAACGCGAAACGCACGCGCGAGCGTGGCGCTGCTGCGGAGGAATCGACTGCGGGGCTCCCACGGCGGTGTTCTTCACGCTGTTGTGCAGCGCTCTTCGCGCACGCCAAGACTACACCCAGCGCCCTCCCCCGTCCTCTCCTCCCTTTCTGCTTTTACACGCTCTTCTCACTTCTCCTGCGCACATTCACTACGGACTTCTTCACACACACACACGCACACACACACACACACATACGTTAAGCAGTTTCTCGCCACTGATCCCTCCCACTCCCACTCCCAGATTCGTTCTGTCATTACCACCTTCGTTTCCCCTTCCCTTCGATTGCCTTTGCTCGATCTCGTCGTTTTCACTCTTTTTTTTCGTTTTTGCTGTGTTTGTGTTTGAGCTCCGCACCTCGTTTGCTAGCGCACTGCAACCTCCCTCCCCCCCCCTCGACCACCACACGCAGCCCGCTCTTACACCTCTGGTCTTCTCCGGCTCACTTTTCCCCACCCAGCCTCACTCTCACACACCGAGACACACACGTTCACGCTCAGCGCCATGACCACAACGATCTGCAAGGCGGAGGTGGCGGAGCACAACCACAAGGAGAGCGGCTGGTTCATCATCAACAACAGCGTGTACGACGTCTCCAAGTTCTACGACGACCACCCAGGTGGCCGCGATATCCTCCTGGCCCACATCGGCAAGGATGCCACGAAGGGGTTCGAGGATGTGCACCACAGCAAGGGCGCCATGCGCAAGCTGGAGGAGCTGAAGATCGGCGAGCTGCCGGAGAGCGAGCGGCGCAAGTTCATCTCCATGACCGAGGTCTCGTCGAAGAAGTCGGCGGACGGGGCGTGGTTCGTGATTAACAACAAGGTCTACGACGTCACCCGCTTCCTCGACCTCCACCCCGGTGGCCGTGATATCCTTCTGTACAACGCCGGCACGGACGCCACGCAGGCCTTTACCGACAACGGGCACAGCGACAACGCGTACCGGATGATGGGCAAATACGCCATCGGCGACCTCGCGCCGGCCGACCGCCGCTCCTTCATGCCGCGCAAGACCACTGGCGACCATCACGTCGCGGCCGCGAAGGAGGTGCGCGTGAAGAGCGAGGACGAGTCGCTGCTGGGCCGCATCCAGGAGCAGCTCAAGTTGTTCATTGTGCTCGCGCTCTTCGTCATGGCCGGCGTCTTCCTTCTCAGTTAAGCTGAGCGGCGCGGGCAAGCGGGGTGACACCCGTAGCGCGATGAGGGCCTCCCCGGTGCGGCAGCAGTGATGAGAGGGAGAGAAAGGGGAGGGGGGACAGGGACTCGCGATTCGCTCACAACTCCTTCCATCGGTTTCTCCCCCCCCTCCCTGTGCGTCTCTTGACCTTACTGCTGACCCCGTGTGTCTTCTATTCGGTTCTCTTCTCCTCTATCGCATGCATAGACTAGCACATGCGTCGTTGTAGGCGTCCGAGACGGGAAACGTAGTCGTCACGGAGGCGAGAGTGGGGGACGCTCATGCCAGGCAGAGAGATGAACGGGTGGGTGTGGGGACGTGCCATGAGCATCCATGTCAAGACGGGTCCATGCGTCTCGTGGTGGACCGCGTGTGTGTGTGTGTGGGAGTGTTGTGCCGCCTGTGTCGCACAAAGCCGCTGGTGTGTACCACTTCTCTGATGGCCTCCCTCCCCCACCCCTCCCCCCGGAGTGGCACGACCTTTGCGTCCACCGCCACCGCCACCCCCACTCGTCCCACCCTTCTTCACCTTTCTCTTCCCCACACCGGTTGGCGTGTGCGTGAACGCGTGTGTGTGCGTGTGTGCGTCTCCTCGATGCTGCATAAGCATCACCCCTTCTCCTCGCACTTCCCCTCCCCCGTCGCCACTATTCGTCATCTCCTTTTCGCGTCTGTATGTGTGTTTGTGTGTGTCGATGTCTGTGTTTGTGTCTGTGTGTTTGCCGCCTTAGTTCTCCCTTCTCTTACTTCTCCCTTCCCCCCCCCTTACGTGCAACACCCGCGCACGCAGGGTTGCTGCGGCCCGGGTGCCACGGACCTTAGTGTAAACCCCGCGGCGAGTCTGGCGTTGTACGCGATTGGCCCAGCCCTCCCTCACTCCCTTGCCCCCCTGCCAGCCCCTTCCCCCTCCCCCCCGCACCACGGTCCCCCCCCCCTCTCCGTGCGGACATCAAAAACAAACAAACAACACAGGGCTCAAATGAAGAAAGGCAAAAACAAAAACAGAAAAAACAAACAACGGCCAAGGATACGAAAATAAAGAACGAAATGAAATGAAATGAACACGGGGAATGCGGCAACACGAAATCACCTTGGCGTCTGTGCATCTCTTCCCCTTCCCCTTCGCCCAAGTGCCCGCTTGATGCGCTCCGCAGCACCTCCATCCTCCACGCGGCGGAGTTTGTGCGCGACGAGGTGCAACGCGAACACAACGGCTGAGCACACCGATCAAGCACCGTAAGTGGGCCGCTTTGTTAACTGCAAAGGCGCGAGCCTGCGGATCGCGCTGCATTGCATGCACGCCAGGTGACCTTCGCCTGAGTTGGCGCGAAAGCGGTGACCTGCTTCCCCCGCCTCCCCCCCCCCCGTCCTCGTCCGCTGTCTCTGTGCCCACAGGAATATCAAAGTGCGGTGTCCGCCCGATGTGTGTCACGAAGACTGCCGTGCTGCGGAGCCCAACTGCTCCAGCCCCCCCTCCTCCCGTGTGTGCTGTGGGCATGCAGCCCCCCTCCTCACCAACACGACTCAGGGAAGCAGCACTCTCGGCCCGCCTCACACGGGCCCGCCCCCCTCCCCTCCCAGAGCCACCACGAGCAGTGCTAGCGAGCGGAGTGGGGATGCCATGGAAAGCTCAAGGCCTCCGCCCCCCTCCCCCCCAAAACCACCGCTCCCCCTCTCGGGTCCCCATCTGCTGCTCTTCAACTCTCTTCGCCGCACACTGCCTCGTGCCTCCTCACACACGCGCGCACGGTGGTACAGCTCGCCGCTCTTCTACCGCCGTCTTTCCTCGCTCGCTCACATCCACACACACACACACACACACACACACACACGCCTCCCTCGCCCCGCCCCAAGCTCTCCCTCTTCAGCGCCACCCCCTTTCTCACCTCCGCCATGTCGCTCACACTCCGCCGCGTCTTGGTCGTCGTCGCCGCGGCTGCCGTCTTCGCCTGAGCACTCCGCGCACGGTGTGGAAGATGAGCTTGGCGCGGCTTCCCCCTTAACTCCTTTTTCTGTATCGCATGCGTTCCATTTTCGTTCGCGTGATTCTGCAGCACTCATCGTAAACCTCAGTGCCTCACTCTGGCCCACTCCCTTCCCTTCAGCCCTCCCTCCCCCGTTCCTTCGTTTCTTCTTCGCTGTCGCTGCATCCGTGAGCCGCTGCACACGTTCCGTAAGAGGCGCACCCTCTGCCCCACCTCCCTCCGTACGGACGTCCGCAGTCGCCCTCCGCTGCGCGCCTCCGTGCCTTGCGCCGGCGGCCCTTGACGAGCCAGCGTCCTCTGCGCCTTCACCGGGCCGCCTCCGCACCACCCCACCCCACCCCACATGTGCACTTGCCTCTTTCCCGTCCCGCTCTCTCTCCGTCTTCGCTCCTTCTCGCCCTCCTCCCCTGCCCCTCGCCTCGCGCACCCGGCGCGGTGTGCAACGGGTGAAGGCCCGTAGAGCGGTGCCTCGTCGGCCCTCGATGCCGGTGGGTGGGTCGAACCCGCTGAGCCCGCACCCCCTTCTCTCTGGCCATTTTTCTTTTTTTTTTCTTGCACGATTGTGCCTGTGCTACTTGCGCACCGCGGTGCGCTGCCCACCTCGCCGCGTGTTGGCACTCCGACCCTTTTCGTATTCCTCCGTCCCTTTGCGGCCCCCATGCGGTGGCGGCCTGCGTGGACCTCGTGTCGGCACCGCACCCGGGGGACGCACCCATACGTGAATGGTGCTTGTGAATCCCTCCTAAGTGTAAGAAACGAAAGCTGCTCCCCGTTTGACACAACTGGTGCCGAGCCGGACGCCTTTGTTGAAGCGGCCCGCAGCGGTGTGTGTGCGCGTGTGCGTGTGTCACTTCTGCACTCTCCTGATGCATTCGCGGCCTCCCTCCCCCCCCCCCGTAGGGGCCCGCACGTGCTTGGCGGGCCTCAACTGCCAGCAGCGTCGGTGACACTCCTCCTGTTCTCCAAGGGAGGCTCCACCACAGGAGAGGCCCGTGCCCGTTGACTACCACGCGCTCCCTGCCTGCGAGCTGCACTCTTGCTCTACCTCCGCCCTCATGTCCCCCATCAACTCCCTCACTGCCGTCTCGGGTTTTCTGCTGCATGTACTGTTTGGTGTCCCCCCCCCCTCACACCAGCGAGGCCCTTGCCTCCCAACCCCTCCCCTCCACCGCACTCTCCCCGCGGGCTCTTACACGCGAGTGGTTCCGCTCCGTGGCTTTCCATCTCTCGCAGCTCGCGTCGCACGCATGAAGGGAGCTCCCGCCGCCGCCGCACTTCGCGCGGTACGCGAAAAGATGAGCGCCACGCCCGTCGCTGCCCTCATCGTCCCCACGAGCGACGCCCACAACAGCGAGTACGTGGCGGCGCACCTGCAGACCCGCGCCTTCATCTCCAACTTCAACGGCAGCGCCGGCACCGCCCTCATCACGATGGACAAGGCGCTGCTGTGGACGGACGGCCGCTACTGGATCGCCGCGGAGGCGCAGAAGTACGCGGAGTTCGACCTCATGAAGCAGGGCAAGCCGGGTGTACCATCTGTGGAGAGCTGGGTCCGCGACAACCTCGGCGCCGCCGCCGCCGTCGGCATGTGCCCGTACGTGGTCACCGTCGCGGAGTGGGAGCGGCTGAGCAAGAAGATCAACCTGCGTCCTGTCCCAAACATCGTGCAGGACATGATGCCGCCGGAGAAGAACGCGCAGAAGATGTACGTGCGGCCTGCGAAGTTCTGCGGCGCCACGTGCCCCGAGCGACGCAGCGCCATCCTCGCCGACGCGGCAAAGCAGCACTGCGACATGGCGATTCTGTCCGCGCTGGACGAGATCGCCTGGCTCACGAACCTGCGCGGCGGCGACGTCGACTACAACCCCGTCTTCTACGCCTACGCCGTGCTGGACGCGCAGCAGGAGAAGGTCGCTGTCTACGTCAACCTCGAGAAGGTCACGCCGGAGGTGCGGCAGGCGTGCGAGGCGCACATCGACTTTCACGCCTACGAGGACTTCGAGGCGTACCTCAAGCAGCTGCCCAAGGGCCGTAAGGTCCTCGTGGACGAGCGCCAGACGAGCGAGGCGGTCTTCCAGCTTCTACAGGAGGCCGGCGCGGAGACGGTGCGTGTCGTGTGCGGCCCGGCGCAGAAGCTGAAGGGCATCAAGAACGCCGTGGAGCTGCAGGGCTTCCGCGACTGCCACGTGCGTGACGGCGCGGCGCTCACCCGCTACCTCGCCTGGCTGCACGATCAGATCGCGATGAAGGACGTCACGGACCTCAACGAGTTCGACGCCGGCACGAAGCTGGAGGCGTTCCGGGCAGAGGGCGAGCACTTTGTGCAGCTGAGCTTCGACTCCATCTCCGCCACCGGCCCCAACGCGGCCATGTGCCACTACAAACCGCCACCGTCTGGCTCGGCTGCGATCCGCAAGGATCAGCTGTACCTCATCGACAGCGGCGCCCACTACTGGGACGGCACCACGGACGTCACCCGCACCATCTGCTTCTCCGCCCCCCGCGAGGAGGAGCGGGAGGCCTACACGCTGGTGCTGAAGGGCCACATTGCGATCAACACTGCCGTCTTCCCGAAGGGCACGAGCGGGGCACGCCTGGACACGCTGGCCCGTGCGGCGCTGTGGCAGGTCGGGCTCGACTACCCGCACGGCACGGGCCACGGCGTCGGGTCCTTCCTGAACGTGCACGAGGGCCCGCACGGCATCGGCATCCGGCCCACCCCGACGGAGGCGAACATGGAGCTGTACTCCATCGTCTCCAACGAGCCCGGGTACTACAAGGACGGGCACTACGGCATCCGCATCGAGAACCTCGAGGAGGTCGTCGAGTGCCCGACAACGTACAGCGCGATCGGCTTCTACACGATGTCGCACCTCACCATGGCACCGCTCTGCCGCGACCTTATCGACACTGGGCTGCTCACCGCGGCTGAGCGGGCGTGGGTGGACGCGTACCATGCCAAGGTGGTCGATCAGATCATGCCACACCTGCAGAGGGCAGACGACCAGGGCGCGATTGCGTATCTCCAGTACCACGCGCAGCCTCTCTGAAGCGCGCTCGAGCGAGTTCAGAGTTGATGTGTGTGGCTGATTTGTGGAGGAGGAGTAAGGCAAGATGCTTGCGGTGCGGCAGTCTGCTGCTTGCTGCGGCCTCGCGTCTGCCTGTTTGGAAGGCGTGCGGAGGTCGAATGGCCCTGCTGTTGCTCTTGACTGTCTGGAGTGCACCCTCTCACGTTTCTGCATCCTTTGTGGGTGGCCGCAGACGCAGAAGAAGCGTTTAAGAGTGTTGTGCATCAGGCCCGTACCTGGTGTGTGTCTGTGTGTGTGTGTGGGTCGGTGTGCTGTGCACCCTCTTCCCGGAGGATCGGCAGTCGACTTCACGCGGCTCTCCGCTACCGCTCCAATCCCATCTCTCCCCCTCCACCCCCGCCCCCCCCCCCGTATCTCCTCCCTTCTCTCACACATCCACACACACACACATACACACGTTGGCTTCTCACGCCCGCGCCACAGCTCCACAGCTCCGCCTCTTTCCACTCTCCTCCTCTCCTCCCCAACCCCCACCCCACCCCACCTCCCGCAACCATGGCCAAGGGTAAGCGCTCCGCCGATGCCAAGGGCAGCCAGAAGCGCCAGAAGAAGGTGCTGCGCGACAACATCCGCGGCATCACGCGCGGCTCGATTCGCCGCATGGCGCGCCGCGGTGGCGTGAAGCGCATCTCGAGCGAGATCTACGAGGAGGTGCGCCGCGTGCTCAAGGCGTATGTCGAGGATATCGTGCGCTCGAGCACGGCGTACACCGAGTACGCGCGCAAGAAGACGGTGACGGCCTCGGACGTCGTGAACGCGCTGCGCAAGCGCGGCCACATCCTCTACGGCTACGCTTAGTGCGTGAGCGAGGCAGGCCGGCTACGGCACGCCGCTGCAGGTCCCTCCCTCCCCCCTCTTCCCCTTCCCTTGCGTCCCTGGCCGCTGCTGCATCTCTTCTCCTCTGCCACTGCGAGGTGGGCGGTGCGTGTCGGGAGCTTCGAGCGCGTCTGATGGCGCACCAAGGCGGGGGTGGAGGAAGGCGCGGAGACCCGCCACGTATTCATAGAGAAACTTTTATCTTTGCCCCTTTTCCCGACTCGATTCCCCGACCTACCCCCTGCGGAGGGAGAGAGAGAAACACACGAGTTCGACAAGATAAACACCGAGAAGGCTGCGGACGCGACGTCAGCCCATCAGCCGGGATTGCTGAAGCTCCCTTCATCTAGTCCCTGGCGAGCAGTGCCACCGTCACGTGGCGCACACAAGTGCGCATACCTCTCCATCTGAGCGCGGTGACTCCATCTCGCACTCCGGCTCCCGGTATCGCCGCGGTGTGCCTCGTGGCCACCGCAAACCTGCGACCCCCCTGCGCCGCCCTGCCCTCTTCCACCAACCTCACCCTCTCCCCCCCCTCTCACGTCGGCGGCTTGATGGCAGTCTTCTCCCTCTCTCTTACGTGCCCGGTTCTTTGCTCCTCCCCTCCCCTCCCCCCTTCCGTAGAGCCGTGCGATGCCGTGTGCGGCGACTCCCTTGAGCACCCTCATCAGCACCCCATCACACGGGCTTTGAGCCGCCGCCGCCGCAGTCGCCTTCGCGCACGACCCCCTTCCCCGCCCCTTTTGCGCCTCTACCGACTCGCACCGGGTGTGGCTCTACGCGTGGCCGACATGGACCGCTTCTTTCCGCGCGTGAACAATGCCCATCAGACCCTTCTCAACACGGAGGCGTACAGCACCAGCACAGAGCGAGCGTCGCACCTCCTCGCCGCAACCCCTGGCAGCGCGTTGGCGCAGGTGCTCGGCTACGTCGGCCCACGAGTGAGCTACGCTACGGCGGCTGCGTCCCCCGTGGCCCGGGCGTACGGGGAGCTGCTCAGCGGCCCGCACGGCGGCCGCTACATCTACGTTGACACCACCGGCGATGTCATTGCCCACACGCTCAGCTCCGCGCAGATGGACGCGTTCTATCCAGACGTCCTCGAGCTTGCCCGCTGGTGGCTCGAGACGTGCTCGCTGGAGCTTCACGTACGAGGCAGCAGCGCCGCGCTTGCCGTGCTCGACACCGCCAGCACCGCAGCCCTCGATGCCCGAGCGCGCCTCCGCGGACTCCACATCGAGGAGTACGAGCGCTTCACTCACGCCGTTGACCCTGCCGTGCTGCGTCAGCTCACCTCCCTTGCAGTCCACGACCGCCACGGCGTTCTCTGCGATGCGACGGCAAGCGAGCTGACGCGGCTACGCGAGGTGAGTGTGGCGGGCTGCGGCGAGGCCACGTATCACGTCGTCGCACAGCTCCCTGCCGTGGGGAAGCTGCACCTCGGCGGCGCCACGCAGGTGGTGCTAGACATGAACGCCGTCGCCTGCGCCGCACGGCTGGAGCGGCTTTCGCTGCACCACGGCTGCGTCGAGAGCCTCTGCGGGTTTGCCCGGTGTGTGGCCCTCACCCGCTTCGAGGCGTTCGGGTGGCGCCTGCTGACCAGTGTAGCCCCGCTCGCGGGTGCCGCGCAGCTGCGCTGTGTGGACATCTCCAGCAGTGGTGTGTCGTGCATTGGCGGGCTCGCCACGTGCAGCCGCCTGGAGTGCGTGCACGCGCGCGACTGCCGCCTCCTGCGCACGCTCACGCCGCTCCGGGGTGCGCCGGCGCTGCTGCATGTCGATGCGGCCACCAGCGGCGTGCGCTCTGTGGACGGGCTCGACGCGTGTGCGCTGCTCGAACGCGTTGACGTGCGCTGGTGTGCCCACCTGCACGGCCTCGCCGCGCTCTCCACCTGCACGCGCCTGCGCCGCCTCGACGCCACCGGCAGCGGTGTCCGCACTGTGGATGGACTCAACACGTGGGCCGCCCTCGAGTACGCCCGCTTCAACCAGTGCAGGCTGCTGGGGAGGCCTTGGGCCCCTCGCGGCGGCCCCGCGTCTGCGCACGCTCGAGGCGCAGCAGAGCGGCGTGCACACGCTGGACGGCCACAACACGTGGCCCGCTCTCGAGTGCATTCGCATTGCCGGCGCGCGGCACCTGCGTAGCCTCGCCCCGCTCGCCGGAGCACCGCGCCTTGGCGCCATCGAGGCGGGCGGGAGCGGCGTGCACAGCATCGAGCGGCTCCACACGTGCCCGGCGCTGGAGTACGTGGGGTTTGCCGGGTGCCGGCAGCTGCGCAGTCTCCTTCCCCTCGCCGGGGCGCCGCGGCTGCGGGTTATCAACGCGGCGGGATCGGGGGTGCACTGGATCGACGGCATCGACCGCTGCCCAGTGCTGGAGTCTGTGGACTTCCGCCGATGCGAGCACCTCACGGACCTGACGCCTCTCGGCCAAGCCCCACGGCTGCGCCACGTGCGCGCCGACGGCAACGCTGCGGCGGAGGCTGCGATGTAGGCAGGGGCATGCTGGGCACCACGTTGTTGGTGCTGCAGCGGCGGTGGCCTCATCTTTCCGTGTCTGTCTGTGCGGTGAGCAATGGACGCGTCACTGTCGCTTCACCGACCCCTAAGACTGCGTGCGCGGGTCTGACCTCGTCAGGTGGAACGTGGCGGCTGGACCGCTCGTCGACGCCGCCACCCATCAGCTCGGGCGAGCGCGCCTCTCCTTCTGGGTCTCTGTCTCCGTGTCACGTTCGCGGCGGGGGCCCCCCGCACCGCCACCTCGTCTGCCCGTACGCCATTGGCACCTGATCACGGCTGCAGCCGTGCCCAGCTCGCAGAACCCCTCTTCGATTCTTTTTTCCTTCCTCCCCCTCCTCCCTCTCCCACGTGGCTGCTGCGTGGGTACATTGCTTATCGTCTGCTTCGGTGACCCCTCCCCCCCCCCCGTCTCTCCCTCTCTCAGCCGCAGTGCACCGCGTGGCTGCCCTATGCACCGCCACAGACCTTCCCTCCCGAAGCTACGCAACCGACCCTGCCTTCGCCACGGCAGCCCCCTCTCACGCGTGCTGTAGTCTCCGCGTACACGTGCATTGCACGTAGGCGCGAGAAGACGCACGGCACGCACTCGCGGAGCGGCTGAGCGTCTCCTCGATGAGCGACTTCGCCGTCCTGTCTGCCCTCCACCGCACCGCCTGTGCACCACATCGACTGCTGCGCTCCATCCCCCGCCCCCCCCCCCCCTCTACCCTTGCTTCCCTTGCCCTCAACCTCCCCCTCCCGCCCGCGCTCTGCACTCAGAACTCATAAACGCCGTCACGACGCACAACTCACTCAGCCCACTTCTCCCAAACGTCTTTTATTTCTCGTGTATTCACGCATATTCCTTTACGCGTCGTCACGCATCACCCGCGCACAAACACGGCGCCGGCTCACCTGCACAACGCACCCCTGCCCCTCCCAACCCTCTTCCACCCATCTCCCCCCCCTCCCCCCACAACTACCCGCCCCTTCGCCGCGCACGCACCTTCTCGTCTCTCCTCCGTCAGCCCGACCCACCTCCCTCCGTCAGCCCGACCCACAGCATGATGCAAACTGCCGCCGTGCCCGCCCACGCGCCCAACGACGAGGAAGTGCACATATACCTGGGCAAGGAGGAGCAGCTCCACCACGCCAGCGGCGAGTTCGACACCGATGACCATCTCCCAACGGAGGCATCCGAGAAGCGCGATCTGACGTCGCAGGACGCGTGGCCGCTGTACCGCTACCGCTGGTGGATGCGCGAGTACTTCTCAGAGTTCTTCGGGACCTTCTTCCTCATCTCGTTTGGCGACGGCGTCTGCGCCACGACGACCTTCAACGGTGGCTCGACGGGTTCGTATCAGAGCAACTCCAGCTACCTCGCGATCACCTTCGGCTGGGGGTTTGGCCTGTGCATTGCGCTCTTCATCAGCATGGGCGTCTCCGGCGGCCACCTCAACCCCGCCGTGACGCTGGCCAACTGCGTGTTTGGGGCCTTCCCGTGGCGTAAGGCCCCGGGCTTCATCCTCGCCCAGATCCTCGGCGCCATGGCCGGGGCTGCAAACGTCTACGGCCTCTTCAAGCCGTACTTTGACGAGGGGCAGCGCAACCTGCAGCCGGGCGAGACCATGACGACCAAGTACGGCGGCGTGTTCTGCACCTACCCGGGTGTGCCGAACGGGTACGCCGTGTGGAGTGAACTCTTCAACACGATTGCGCTCATGATGGGCATTCTCGCCTTGAACGATAACCGCATGACGCCAGCGATTGGGTACAAGCCCATTGCAGTGGGGCTGCTTGTGTTCGCGATTGGCGTCACCACAGGCATCAACTCCGGCTACGCCATCAACCCCGCGCGTGACCTCGGTCCGCGCATCTTCACGGCGATGCTGTGGGGCAAGGAGCCGTTCACGCTCTTCAACTACTACTTCTGGATTCCCACCTTCATGCCGATCGTTGGCGCCGTCCTCGGCATGTTCCTGTACATCTTCTTCATCATCCCTGCCGGGGCGTGATTTAGTTCAGTGATGGACTGCCCTGGACTGTGCGAAGCCCACGCATCGAACGCCGCTCACCGTGTGGAGCTCGACCGTTAACTCGCGTCTGTGTGCGTGTGCTTCTTTTCTTTTGCTTTTTTTCTTGTTCGTTCTCCTAAAGTGCTCGACCGGCGTGTGAGTGTGCGTGTGTGTGTGTGTATGGGCAGTTGGCAAAGGTGGTAAGCGGGTTGTAGCACTGTCCCCTCCCCACCCCCTCCTTCGTTTGTATTTGCGTGACTCGTTTTCTTTTCCTTTTCTTTGCCCCTGACCGGCAGGTGCCCCTTGCCGAGGTGGCGACGCCCTGGACCTCGTAACTTTGCGTGTGTGTGTTTTTGTGCGTATGTGGGTGTGTGCGTCTGTATGCACCGAGTTGACACCGTCGGAAGAGCGGCGGAGTTGATGTCCGCTTTCTCTGCTCCCCCTTTCCAGTTCATCCTCCCACTTCGCCCCTGTTCTCTTCTTGTTGTTGGTCCTTGCTTTGAGGTCGTCTTTTTGTTTCTTTCTTGTCTTGCCTCTCTGCGCCTGGAGCTGGGTGGCAGTGTGTGTGTGTGTGTTTGCCAGTTTGTGGAAGTGTGTGTGTGTGTGTGTGTGTGTTTGTGTGCGTCTTTGTGTGTTGATGTAACTCGTGTTGAAGGGCATTGTTCTGCTCCGAAATACACAGCAGATCTCCAACCTCCTCGATACACCGTTCACCTGAGTCTGTGTCCCACCCCGCCACATCTCGACCGCTCTCCTTTCTCTCCCTCCCCTCCATCTGTGCTCTTCCTCTTTGCCTCACTTCTACTATTCCCCAAGCACTCTCTTCACTTTTGGGTGCCATCGGGTCTCGTGTCGTGCGTGGATTGCAGCACGCTGGCCGCGTCCGCCTCGGGAATGCCTCCGCCACCCCACCCTCCCCAAACCTCCTCCATTTCCACTGTCGCCACCCACTCCCATTTCTTGCTTCTCTTCCACGCAACAGCGGCGTGCTGTGGTGCAATCCCGACAGCGCGCCGCAGCTCCCCGCCACCCCCCCCCTCACGTGGATCCAGTCGGTTCGCGTGCGTGCGTCTGATTGTCTGTTTCGTGGTGGTGCTCCCCTGAGTCGCCGCCGTCTCCTCCTGCACTCCCGCCTCCCTTCACCAGTACTTCACTAACGTGCGTCACACGACATTTCCCCTTTGCTGTCCTCCCGTCCTCTGTTAACTCCTCATTTGCGGTGTTTTTCTTCAGTCGGTCTCCCGTGAGTTGTGGCTTCACCGTCCACCGGAAACACCGCCATCACCACCCTCGCCACCACTCTCAGTCCACCTTTCCCTCTCCTCATATCCCCGCCCCCGCTACGCGTACTGCAGTGTACGTGTAAGTTGCGTCTCGACGTCTGTGTGTCTGTATGTGTGTGTGTGTGTGTGTGTGTGCCGTTCCGTTCCGTGTTGGGATTGCGTGATGGCTGCTTTTCCTTTCTTGTTCGATTTGACTCTTTTCTCTTCTGCTCCTACGAAAACGTCTTTACTTCGATTCGCTTTTGCCTTGTTCGTCGTTTCCCTCTTCATGTGTGTCTGTGAGCGTGTGCGTGCACGTGGTCGTGTCCGCGTATTCCTTACTTGCTTGCTTCAGTTTCTCTCCGTCGCTTCCCTTTTTTTCTTTGACCTGGTGCGGCACGGGTGCACATCCACGGCGCGGGCAGGATGACTTGTCCTCCCAGTCCTTCATCCAAGTCTCACTCCCGCTCTCCCCGCTCCCGCCTCCCCGACGCAAACGAGAAGAACGAAATGTAAACCCGCCAAACCTCGCTGTCTCGAGTGTCCCGCTGCACACACATCCTGCAGCACTGCGCGGCTTCGCCTCTGAGGCCCTCTTTTCTTTCAGACCACGCTAGTCGAACTCACGCGTGTGTGTGCTCGTGTATGTGTGTGTTCGTGTGTGTCTGTGTCTGTGTGTGTGTCCTCTCTTCCTCGACGTAGGTTGCGAGCTTGCCCACCCCAAGCACTCTCCTGTCCCCCCCTCCCCCCCGCAGCACTTCCCCAACGCCCTCCGCCCATCTATTCGCGTCTTGTCCCCCCTCCACCCCTCCCCCTAACCCGTTATGCCGTCTTCACGACAACATGGCAGGCAGCGTCCTGTCGTATGTCAGCACGGAGCAGGTTTGTCTGGGGCCTCTCACACAACCACGCCACGCCGTCGACCCACTCGGCGCCTTCTTTTCTTTCCTTGTGCTCGTCTTTTTCCTCCTTTTTATTTGTGGGCAAACGTTAAGCGCACAGCAGAGAGGTGCGTGTGTCGACTGATCGCCACTCATGATCAGCAGTAACGTGTTCAAACGCCTGAAACACAAAACGCATGTCAGCCGTATCGTGTGGCTCGCCACCACCACGCACGTGCATGCGACTCCACCTCCATCACCCGCTTTCGCAGCAGGAGCACCATTCCTTTCCCAGACTGGATGACTTGAAGGGCGCTCACCGTTGCCTCCGCTGAGCAGTGAGCCCGTCTCCCTGCTCCTCACGCGCACTAACGGGACAAAGACGGGAGGCCCGCAGCTCCGTCTTGATGTCACGTGTGCGATGCCCTGCGCCCCACCTCCCTTCGATCCCCCACCGCCCGTCTGCAACACGCGCCACCCACGCACGCGCTCGCTCTGCCACATCCGCAGCATCTAACGCCTCTATCTACACCTTTCCATTTTTCCACTTTGAGCCCACCTTTTTCTTTGCTCTTTATCAGCCACTATACACCCCCC